>JAQBSW010012748.1:0-15875 GCA_029291075.1 Eudiplozoon nipponicum
GTGATAACTGATATCGATGAAGGCCAGAGTGTATGGTTTAACTGGAGTAACAGGTGTTCGGAAATTGTTGTAATTCTCAATTTGGGTGAACTTTAGCATAAATTTATATCCATCAGGTTGGTATCATGTACCGACTCGGAAACCATAGTGTTAGTATCCGGTACTCATCGATTTCAAAAAAGGTATCAGTTACTAACACAATAGCCATAGTGTTAGTATCCTTTACAGACTCGGTATATATATTATATAGTGTGAGTTAGCATTGAAGTCGTATTGTCGTTGACTTTAGATTATGTTAGCTTCACTATTACAGGTTTACACATTCGTCTAGGAGATTGTACCGTCCTATTATTCCACATTCTTCTACCAAATATATAGTGGTTAAAGGGCGTAATACCGGCTCCTACTGATGAGTCGCCAGTAAGCACGAAACGAATGTGCATGAGATTATACTTTCCGTTCATGCTGCCTTTGGTTTATCCTTCTGGTCACAACTGAACTAATTTGTTACTAGGTTCGCAAAACCTAATACATACTTGCATATATATTAGTTCTTCGCAACAAACAGTATTTAACTGTAATATATTGAATTGAATGATGTCATGCTTACCGCGAAATGTGATAACTGATATCGATGAAGGCCAGAGTGTATGGTTTAACTGGAGTAACAGGTGTTCGGAAATTGTTGTAATTCTCAATTTGGGTGAACTTTAGCATAAATTTATATCCATCAGGTTGGTATCATGTACCGACTCGGAAACCATAGTGTTAGTATCCGGTACTCATCGATTTCAAAAAAGGTATCAGTTACTAACACAATAGCCATAGTGTTAGTATCCTTTACAGACTCGGTATATATATTATATAGTGTGAGTTAGCATTGAAGTCGTATTGTCGTTGACTTTAGATTATGTTAGCTTCACTATTACAGGTTTACACATTCGTCTAGGAGATTGTACCGTCCTATTATTCCACATTCTTCTACCAAATATATAGTGGTTAAAGGGCGTAATACCGGCTCCTACTGATGAGTCGCCAGTAAGCACGAAACGAATGTGCATGAGATTATACTTTCCGTTCATGCTGCCTTTGGTTTATCCTTCTGGTCACAACTGAACTAATTTGTTACTAGGTTCGCAAAACCTAATACATACTTGCATATATATTAGCTCTTCGCAACAAACAGTATTTAACTGTAATAAGAAGTGCTTGTTGTTAAATTTTTTGGCACGAATTTATATTTTCTCAGCAACTAGCAGGCTAATTATTGATAGGAACACCTTTTTTAAATATTGATTATCTTAGTTTAACTTCGTGAGTAGAAATTCGTAGATAAAATATTCGAACTTTCTTATTAACATTAATTTTATGAAATCTTGAGCAATAACGTTATGAAAATTCAAATCTGTTTATTATAATTAGCTTCGAGTGACGTTAAATCATAAAACAGAATAATTAAATTTGAAAAATTGTTCCTGTCTATAATAGGGCAATCTTCGGCTTATTACCATTTTACATGTACCTATAAAACTAATTATGTTGGTTCTGCGGAGATAAAGTCACAGGATTTAAAAGCTTATAGTCTGAAGTAACGAAGCCAATGGTTTTAAAGGGTATATGGCAACACTGTACCATTGTATGTGTAATATCCAAATGCATTAATCATTGACTTTATCTTCTTGTGGAAATCATCAGCGACAATCTGGATGGCCAACGCAAATCAGCCCTTCAGCATGTTGACTAGAAACCATGCACCTAATAGGTGAAGTCGTAAAACTAAGTATATTGCGTATTGTTATATATTGGAGTTTTAGTGTTCAAAATATCTTGATGCTCCATAAGTTATCACTGCATCATCAATTATTACAATCGGCCTTATAGTCTGACCATTATAGTCTGGGTTATTTTCACTGAAATTTCTCTTTAGTTCATCATGATTAACTTGAAACATTGATTCTCAATTTTAAATCAGGAATTGAAAACAAAGAATTATGGCTTTATTTAGATTGAATATGAAAAATATTTGTTTGTTTATATAGTTTATGCGTACAACATTGAATATGATAATTCTGTCAAAATATGTGTGTTCATTGTAGGCATAGAATATATTTCTACAAATATATACACTACTTAAAACCTGCATTATAATTTGACTATTCTATTCCAATCAAAACATTATATTTTCGGCCAATAATCCATATATTTACTGTACTGAATATTTCAATTGTAAAAACTTTGTAAGCTAAACAATAAAAATCATTGTGCAAATATAAAAGTAACATTTATCAGTTATGCAAACCCTTATATTCTCATTTTTTGTGTGTAAGTCGATCATATTCAGCTTTAAATTGAATAGAACTACAAATAATTATGCCATTTTTATTTTAAACGCATTCAAGATGGAGGAATCAGAAATTTTTCTCTGTAAACGGTATCTCCAAAATTATTTCTCAACGTTATCTGCTGTCTAGGATGTTTGAAACATTTTATAATTTGTCATGGTGAAGTACAAAACCTCATCAGTGTAAGTCCGACACGAGAGATTTATCTTTATTTTTGGGTTTTCGACAGATTCTTGCTTAATTATGCAAACATATTGCTTAGCAAATTCTTGGTCATAATAGATGAGTTTGATACTCATAGGTGGGATGATATTATTTTATATATGAGAATTTTCATTTAAAGATAAAAATTATATCATTTTATCGGCCATTCCTTTTCCCATTCCTTTTAGTCTTGTAACGGATGTTTTGGATAATTGCACATTAGATAATATTCTGAAGTTATATTTCTACTATTCGTAAATTTACCATAACTTCAAATGGTTTAATTTGAAAATTATTTTCTGATTGCGACATAATATTTAATTTTTATAATATTCTTTTTTAAATAAAACAACAATAAAAAACTAGGCACAAACAACAACAAAAGAAAAAATAAAGAAAATATTAAATATTAACAAGTTTAGCATAGTATAACATCATTGGTTAATTTATCAATAATATTTGCCCACATACGTACACATAGAAGTTAATGATATGAACCTTTGTCAGGACTTGCAGAATAGCCTAAATATGCAGATGCGATTTAAATGTAAATGAAATGTGTGATAATGTACATTTTAATCAAGCAGAGAATCCAAGTTGATGCTTTTTAGCAATTAACTATATTCTATTTCTAATATCACACATTTCACTATCTTTTCTTCTTTAGTTTTACTTCCAAAATTATAAAACCACCTAAGAAGAATGTTTCAACAGGTTGCTTTAGATCTGCTTCACGATAGATTGAAGATTTGTTTCATGAGCCGACGGCAAACGGTCATTTATCTTAGGAAAATGTGAAGGTAAGGTAACTTTGACTTTTTAAAAACTTATTAAAGTCTGATAACTTGATTCAACCAATCATTAATATCAAGCACGTGATTAATGCTGGCTTAGTGAGTACAGTGTATAATGGGCAAACAGTTTCTGCTGATCTGGCTTAATGAGGCTTGTGAGCTTATAAAATAACCTTAAAGAGATAGTCTTCTGCCGCAGCTTTAATATGTGTTCAACTAAATGCCTAGTCATATGTTAATTTTATATGCACAATTTTGGATATATAAGGAATGTATCGAACGCTTCTACAAAGTTTTCGTTTAGGACATACAGATATATATATATATATATATATATATATAATTATGGGACTATTGTTTCTGGTCTTTTGAAAAATGTTTAGCGTGTACTACTCATTTATCTACGAAAATGTTCATTTTCATTCAGTTTTGCGTAATTTGATAATGGACAATTATTTCTCTGAATATACGAAGTAGTCGTGCTACTTTTTATAATAATTTTTTGTCCAATTTTAGCTGGAATATAATTTTTTGTTCTGTAATTTGACAACTTTAATTTAGATTTGCAGCTAAACGTACTGATTGTCTGTTTTTTAAATGTAAAATTATGATAACTGTTTCAACTTTTTGCTATATTAATATTTTTGGGTAGTTATATTTTAAACAACGGATTAATTAATTTAGATCACTCAGATTGCCATAATGGAGTTCGCCGATCGTGGTGTTGGAAAAAAATTAATTATGCTTACTTTCATTTTCATTCCATGTGCATAATTAAAACAAAATTTTATCAGTTACAAGAACCGATTCCTTCTTATATTTTCTCTGAATTATCTACAAATTAAAACATCTTATATATATATATATATATATATATATATATATATATATATATGTGTGTGTGTTAAAAGTCCGATTGACAGAAAATGTATACACAGAGAGAGAGAGAGTGTGTGCCATAAGGGAAATATTAACTATGACGGATTTTGGTAATCTTAATAATGTTCCTCTTTCATATATATATATATATATATATATATATATATATATATATATATATATATGTGTGTGTGTTAAAAGTCCGATTGGCAGAAAATGTATACAGAGAGAGAGAGAGAGAGAGTGCCATAAGAGAAAAACCAATAAATTTGCTCCGTTATCTCTAGTTCAAGCTCAATGCGCGAACATACTCTTTCTGCTTGTATAAACTTGGAAGCAGTTTTTTATCCATAAAATTGGTTATGTGGCTTCAACATTATTCTGTATTATGCCGGAAACAGCATGCCCATTAAATAGGCAAGTCCTAAATACGTATGCTTCATCTGATTTTCCCTTTTAATTATTGACTCATTCAATTGTTTAGGATAGTCATTGGACATTAGATTGCTTTTGCTTCATTATATTTTTCAACTTTTGAATTTGGACTGCTCAATCTGCCAATTTTGAAAAACGTGAACAGTTGATGATTTGTATTGAAAAGGCACGAAAATTCTTTAATGCAATTACTGTACAGAACAAGTTTGTATACTTTAAATTGACACGTTATTTGAGGTAACACATTGGCCTTTACCAGCAACTAAAAAAAGAAATAGTCAATAATGTACAAGCTGACTTCTGTATAACATGTTGACCCTATGGGAATTAAGTAGTTACTAAGTATAAAATACGTAACATTTTATAGTTAGAGATTATTAATAAGGTAGATTTTTCACATTTAAGCTCGATTTTAATGTCAATGTTAATCCGCGACCGATTTTGCACTCTTAACAATGTTCCTTTTTCAGACATAATAATTTATTCGGTTTCCTTAATTTCAGATGCGAAATCAAGCTTCTCAAGATTTCATTAGCTGTTATTACATTTGGAATTGCTCGATAAACCACTAATACTTTACCAGTTATGTTTTCCGATATTAATCACGACTTTTTGAACTATGTTCAAAATGGTAAACTTTAGAATGTAGTGAGTTGCTGCAACTGGTAAAAAAGCGTAACTGGTGTGCATTTATTGCAAATAAAATAGCCAAGCCATAAGGCAATTTTTGTCATTGTTTTTTAACGTTTTGCGTTTCGCACTGTTGTATCTTGCCATTGTGTATTAGGTGTTGCACACCTAGTAATAAATTAGCTCAATGACGACCAGAAGGATAAACCAAAGACAGCATGAACGGAAATTATAAACTCGTTCACATTTGTTTCGTGCTTACTGATGACTCATCAGGAGGACCTCGTATTCCACCATTTACCCACAAAATATGTTGGTGTGGAATGTCAGAAAATATAACAGCATCTTATAAGGAGATCAAATGAAACTGGTCTTATTCGATAGACCATGTTTTACATTTAGAAGGTTGCCTAGTTTTTGCAAACTGTCCTGGTAAACCAGTTGCGAATTCTAAAGGAGATATACATATTATTTGGTGCACTGGAATTTTGAACACAAAAATTTACTTAACTACCATATATATCTCAAATTGGCTTCCACAATTTGCTCATATAAGGCAATATATAAATTTCAACCAAAATTATGTTTGTTAAAAAAATTAATAGATTAGAGTCTTATTATTCATTTTTCTGAAAAGTAGTTTACGCCTTCAAAATCAACAAGGATATAATTAAAAGCTTTTTCGTAGATCCAAATATCTCTAGATTTTTCCAATTATCAAGACTTAAGTATTCAATAGCGAAATCATCAGTTGGGTATCTAAGTGCATAATGTTTTTCATAATAAATTATTAGCGTCATTGGTATTTAATATAATGATATTATCGTTAGTTAATCCGAATCAACATAGAAATTATTGATCCAGTATGACCTCGGAAAACGTACAAATCCTTCCTAGAAACGCCTCTTATTTTATATTCGCAATTTTCTTCCGATGAACAAATATTTTATTGTTGCCATGTATGGTAAACATTTCTCTCCGTTTAAATTTTGCCATAATTAATGACTGACAAATATCGGTAAAATTGATTCACTTAACGAAATAAATCCGCTTTCTTATGCAAGATTAAGTATTTTTAAACAACATTTATATGCATGTTTCATCAATACTTAATAAAATTAAGTTATATTATATCTTGTCCATTTTACATAATTTTGTTTAAGGAAAATAAGCTGATTAATTATATTAAACGATGAATCTTGTTTATACGAAATGAATGATTACTAGTTGAAAGAGTTAAACGACGAACCTCTAATAAAACGATTAAATAAAATATAATGCATATACTCTCATAAGTTTCACATTACAATCTTTTATTTTCCTGTCATTCTCATCAGTAGATCATTATGAAATAAATCATTGCTTAATATGATCACATTAACGAATGTAAAAAAAATTTTAAGCCAACAATGCATATGACAGCAGTTTTGAAATACTTCGAATTTATGTCCGTTTATTTTTTTAAAATTTGCTTCTAATATATACGATCAAATCGGAATTCTAAACAGATCAATAAGTGTCACTCAATTAAGGCTTAATTCTTAGACGCAAATTAAGTTAAAGCAGTGTGGCTTAGTTGAGAATAAAGACGAAAACAATGGATGAAAATTTGCGCAATTGAAATCAAATAGACATATTTTATTAACTAAATTGCATATCCTTTCAAAGGGAGAGTTGGTTTACTGCAAATGTATTACATTTGCTTATTGATTTATTCCATCTAAAGGGCGAGACAATGCAAAATTATAAAACATATGAAAAAATATTTCTAACAGTCAACGGCAGTTTATATTAACCAGCTTTGAAAAGAAGCACCGCTCGGTCACCGATTGTAAAATATATGAAATGGCCTGCTTCGTGCGACACGTACCTAAAAACAAATAAAATATAAAAATTTAATTTTCGTCAACAAAATCTTTATAAGGTGATATTTTGTATCAAATGTAGCAGTTTCATCCAAAAATATCGCAATGACAATCAGTTTTTAAAGATTTTATCCACTTTTGTCCGGCGTGTTGCATGGTTAATAAAAGGTTTGTTGACCATACAGTTGCCTATTGAAAATTAGTTGAATATCTACACAAAACAGATAAAGTAATCTTTTCAAAGGTTTTTAAGTTTAAATGAGCATTGCTTGCATGGGCGGTTATAACAATTAATTTTAATCACCATGGTTCTCTGTACTTTTAATGCTATAGTGATGATATTTAGGCTCTACTTAAAGGAAAGGCTAACAAGGAAATATTAGTTGATATATAACTGAAAATTGTGTGTAATATGCAGCAAGGTGGCTCAGTGTTTAGAGCACCAGATTCCGAAGCAGACGTGCTCAGGTTGGAGCCATGTCCTCTGCAACTTCTAGACAGTACGTCCCCAATAAGAACGAAACCGGTTTACTGGATTCATTACCTTTACCACACTATACAATAATTAGTTTATACTGACAAATGTATGTAAAAAATGAGTCAGGTTTTTATTTCAAGATTGCAACCATGATTAAAAGTAGCTCTTTACTATGTTTAAAGTTTGTGAAATATTGTCAGGCACACTGACACGAAATCAATTATTTCCTTCAAATAAACATTACTAACTATTTTCATAACGACAAACGAGCGCAACCGAGGATAAGTAACGTTCGATTTGGCTATATTTTGTACAAATTTAAAAGGACCTTTGAAGTAATACTCTGATTAGCGATTACTTGTCATTTGCCGCAGGTTAGTTTGGCATTTAGATTATTTATGTTTTAGCAAAATTTTCATTAATTAAATTGTCTTAAAGTAATACCGGATTTGTGTATCTTCCGTAAAGCTATACAGATGTGTGTTTGTGGTTAAAACAGGTTCACATGTTAGTAATCGTGTGTGTGATTTCTTGTCGAAGCGACCAAATCAGTTTGTTTTATTTTTAATACCTTAAGTGAAAATTCGAAGTTGTGGATGAGAAAACAAGCTATTCTCCTTAAAATATATTATTCATTTTTCATGACGATCAAGGTAGATCATTTGTCTAGTAATGTTATTACACGATCCCGGTCTTCAGCTAATTCTCTTACAGCTGCTGTTTGCTAAACTGAAAGACAAGTTATCTTTCTGTAGCTCATTTTGATATTGGCGTCGTATGCCGACAAGATTTATCTGAAATCAAATCCTGTTTCCATTATTAATCTCATTAAATTTGATAACGGTGAAAAAAAATTCCATTACTATACGAATATAAAATATTTTAACATAAATTATAAGCAAACTTGTTCCAAGTGGGTGAATTATTAAGATGAAGATGTTACAGAATTTATTTATTTGCTCGTTACTTTTGATGACGATGCAATGAAATATATTGGGAACTTGCTTTTCGTAAACGAACAAAGTTCATTAAATCATATTGTTCCTTGCACAGCTCTGTCATCATATGTCATTACGTCATCTCACTGTCGGTCTCATATCTATTTTTAGGTGCATAACTTGTGTTTGTCTCTAAATGTTGGGTTTTTCAGCGTCCGAACACTAAGGTACCTTACAATTACATACCGTCCACCAAATTAGTTGTAGTATAATCTTCTCACGAGTTCCAATTTACGTTTCTGAAAGAATTTTCTAAAACATATCCCTTAATTCCAAAGAATATTAACAATACAAATTTGTAGCGATTTGTGTTTCCTCACCAGATATATATATATATATATATATATATTCGATATTGAAATAATCATTTTCACTAAAATTCTACAGAAACTGAATGGCTTGTGCCCAAGAAGTATGATCGCACATATTTTATCTATATGAATATATATATATATATATATATATATATATATATATATATATATATATATATATATATATATACTCTCTTATATATATTCTTTATACGATAATAACAGATATAGATGGATAGGTATTTATTTATATAATATGTGGGAATTAGTATAATTATATATGTACATATAATATATATATATATATATATATATATATATATATATATATATATATATATTCTTATAATTAGGAAAACAACACATAAATAACAAAGTGGATAAAGGCCATTTATTTCGTGAATACTAAACATCTCTCATATACAATCGCAAGAAATAAATGGCCTTTATCCACTTTATTCAATGTGTTTTTCTTAATTATAAAATACTGTAGTAAATTAAAAGGAATGGACATCATAAAGAATATCTATATATATATATATATATATATATATATATATATATATATATATATATATATATACGTATGTATTTGAGATGATATTCAAAATTCATTCTGATTTGTTCACATTCACTTGTTTGTTATATGTTCATTTATAAATATAAATATATAATATTTGTACTCGCATTAATATATATAAGGGTATTTATATTTGCATAATATATATTTTTTTTATATGTAATTAATTGGCTGCTCTTTTTCATTTTTATGGTGAATTATAATGGTTTGAATTTGAATTAACACATTTTGTTGATATTATATGTGTATAATTCTGTGCGCTTAAATATATCTGATTTGTACACGGTATAGAGAAAGATGTTATATTTTAAATACGTTTAAGTAAAAATATAAGATATATATATATATATATTACAGGTAAAAATTTATATATATATGAGCTTTATATATATATATATATTACAGGTAAAAATTTATATATTTTTTTTTTTATAAATAAAAAAATATATATATATATATATATATATATATATATATATATATATATATATATATATGGAATTTTATATATTTAAATACGCTTTGAGCATTAAGATATATATTTTATATCCATTGTGTACGATTTATTTATGTTGTATTTCAAATTTTACAACCCAGATTGTCAATTCGATGACGGGCTTCCACTTTTTGATTTGTGCACAAATGAAATTTGTTAATACCTTAACTACAAATTTGTAATAAGATTTAAAAATTACGGTTTATTTATAAAAATATATTCTGTTACAGTCCAATATTTTAATAATACTCGATAATAAAATATTTTGTACAGAGAACAACAAACTTTATTTCGATAAGGTATTTTTAAATTAAAACATCATCTGTTAACTGAAATTTTTTTTATAAAAATCCTTCAAGCAGACTTCAATTTAATATAAATTTGCATAATGACTAATATGTGGTAACCAACTCTAAATATTTCTTATTTGGCTCCACGCGAAGCAAATGTTGACCAAATATATGAAATGGTATATTAATTAAAACAGCGCGACTTTTGCAGCAGTGCATGGAGTCTCAGACTCTAAAGTAAGTTTTTTCCCGGTTGGAGATATGTAATCGTCTAATTCTGCACAGATTTTAATGAGCTCCCAGCAGGGAAGATTCCGGTTTACAGGATGAACTGCATTTTGATAAATCAGTGAAATTTACTTTATACTGATAACTTGTACATTCTGTTGGTATAAACTAAATATTTAGAAGGTAGCAACGTCAAGGAATCCAATAAGCAGTTTTTTCTTAATCGGAAACTCGTCTACTACCCGTCTTAATATGCCGTGACACGGGCTCGAACTGGAGCACGTTCGCTTCAGCGATATGCAGTCATCCACAGTGCAAACACTGCCGTAGGACACACACAATTTTGCAAATTCAAATATATGGTACATTATATTTGTCGTCAGTCTTTTATTTGTATGTAGCTTGTTTCCCATAGATTAAGGTCTAAAGTTCTAATGAGCCACCCCAATAGCTTGCAACATGGGGAAGTTAAATTCAACTAAATTTGTAATGTAATATTTTAATACTATATATAGATACTGGTTCAAAAGTAAACTGAACATCGCATAGGGTAGTGGTGCCCATTATTTTCAGGTACATCCTTCATTATGTTATTTTGTTTGCCTTGTCTTCATGTATAATCGATTTGACATAGTCTTATAACTGATGTCTAAACAAGCCACTCTGATGGATCCTTATTAATATCACCTGAGATATTAAATTAAATTGAATTCCAAAGCCATTATTTTTATAAACGAAACATCGCAGAAGTCAGCAACTAAAATTCATCAAATGGACCTGTTTCTTTCACAAAGCGAATTTGTTAAGTACTTCGAAGTATTTGTTGCAGTATCATCTCGAATCGGGTCACATTTGCTTCAGAATCTTGCACTCGTACATTGTGCAAACCCGGTCACACAGTTCAAAGATTATTCAAATATATACCACCTTGTGTTATATTGTTGGAATTTCTTTAATTGGTGCATGATGATCTAAATTCCGGCTTCTCCTAATTAATTCTACAACGTGCCACATAGGTAAGCTAAATTGAATTATATTTAAAAGACAGGATTTCGATTTTGTACATTTTCAGGATAAATCATACGTTGAATATTCTAGAAATACCGATTATTTAAAAAGAAAAAAATTCATTCTGATTGAGAACTATTCAAGTATTTTCCAGCATTTGTGCATCCTAGATCAAATATTTAATTCAGAATCTTGCACACATCCTATATATATATATATATATATATATATATATATATATATATATATAATTTTAGTTTTAAAATATTGCTTATTTGTTTCTGTAAAGCAAATCCTACCAGTTTTAAACTGCACCATTAAAGTATTGCATGACCAGTGTCTCAAAACTCTTGACTAAACCTAAGTGTTGTGTACCATGACAGTTTATACTATTTAATGGTTGATTGTTTGCGGGCGGTGGTAAATAGTCTCTATAAATCAGTTTGCGAGCTTTAATAAACCCATCCCATTGTATTTAACCAGTAGTCGAACACTAACAAACTACCGCCAGCCGCAACGCAGTGACGCATTTCGATTCTTCCCGATCATCATTCAAGTACGCGTCGATAATCTCACTATCGAGGATCAAACTGCATTGAATATATATGGAAATCAAATTTAGATATGCGGCTCTCACCTCTAGCAGTCTCGCATACATTGAACTTGACTGGAAATTATTGTTGAATTGTATTTCCTATATATGTATGTGTGTCGAAAGCTACAAAAAGTTTATGTTCGTGACTGCATAGAAATTGTGCAGCCGACATTTCCAGTCAAGTTCAATTTATGCAAGACTGCTAGAGGTGAGAGCTGCATATGTAAATTTTATTTCCATATATATTCAATGCGGTTTGATCCTCGATAGTCAGTTTGCCGTCGTACTCTGATGATGATCAAGGAAGGTCAAAACGCTTCAGTGTGTTGCGGCTGGCGTTAGTTTTGTTATGTTGTTCGACGACTGGTTAAATACAATGGGATTGGTGTTTACTTCAAGCTCGCAAACTTGATTTAAAGAATTGTTAACACCACCCGCGCAATCAATTATTGTTTAAATTGCATTGCCTATATATGTATATGTGGCGAAAGCTGCAAACAGTTAATGTTCGTGACTGGATAGAAATTGTGCAGCCGACATTTCCAGTCAAGTTCAATGTATGCAAGACTGCTAGAGGTGAGAGCCGCATATCTAAATTTGATTTCCATATATATTCAATGCGGTTTGATCCTCGATAGTGAGTTTGCCGTCGTACTCTGATGATGGTCATGGAAGGTCGAAACGCGTCAGTGCGTTGCAGCTGGCGGTAGTTTTGTTATGTCGTTCGATGACTGGTCAAATACAATGGGATTGGTGTTTACTTCAAGCACGCAAACTTGATTTAAAGAATTGTTACCACCACCCGCGCAATCAATTATTGTTTAAATTGTATGGCCTATATATGTATATGTGCGGCGAAAGCTACAAACAGTTAATGTTCGTGACTGCATAGAAATTGTGCAGCCGACATTTCCAGTCAATTTCAATGTATGCGAGACTGCTAGAGGTGAGAGCCGCATATCTAAATTTGATTTCTATATATATTCAATGCGGGTTGATCCTCGATAGTCAGTTTGCCGTCATACTCTGATGATGATCAAGGAAGATCGAAACGCGTCAGTGCGTTGCGGCTGGCGGTAGTTTTGTTATGTTGTTCGACGACTGGTTAAATACAATGGGATTGGTGTTTACTTCAAGCTCGCAAACTTGATTTAAAGAATTGTTACCACCATCCGCGCAAACAATTATTGTTAAATTGTATTGCCTATATATGTATATGTGGCGAAAGCTACAAACAGTTTATGTTCGTGACTGCATAGAGATTGTGCAGCCGACATTTCCAGTCAAGTTCAATGTATGCCCCACTGCTAGAGGGGAGAGCTGCATATGTAAATTTGATTTCCATATATATATTCAATGCGGTTAGATCCTCGATAGTCAGTTTGCCGTCGTACTCTGATCATGATCAAGGAAGATCGGAACGCGCCAGTGCGCTGCGGCTGGCGGTAGTTTTGTTATGTTATTCGACGACTGGGCAAATACAATTGGATTGGTGTTTACTTCAGGCTTGCAAACTTGATTTAAAGAATTGTTACCACCACCCGCGCAAACAATTATTTTTAAATTGTATTGCCTATATATGTATATGTGGCGAAAGCTACAAACAGTTTATGTTCGTGACTGCATCAAAATTGTGCAGCCGACATTTCCAGTCAAGTTCAATGTATGCGAGACTGCTAGAGGTGAGAGCCGTATATCTAAATTTGATTTCCATATATATTCAATGCGGTTTGATCCTCAATAGTCAGTTAGCCGCCGTACTCTGATGATGATCATGGAAGGTCGAAACGCGTCAGTGCGTTGCGGCTGGCGATAGTTTTGTTATGTTGTTCGACAACTGGTTAAATACAATGGATTGGTGTTTACTTCAAGTTTCTATACTGACTTTGGAATGTCGTTTCTGTTATTTAAAGGCTAAACGTTTACCACAAATACAATTCCTAATAAATTATTAGGTGTTATTCAATTTTTTGCGTCAAAGAATATACGCTGAATACGGAGACGGAAAATTTCAGAAAATGTAAAATATTTTAGCGTATCTCAACTAAGAATATAAATTCTTTGTGGTTATTTTTTTCAGAAGATCCAAAATTTCCGAATATCGTTACCTTAATAAGATCATTTAAAATATTTTTGTCTTAAAAAGGGAAACAAATGTTATCTAATTCTACTCTAATATTTAGTCAGATTATTCTTGCTATCTAAGTGATATTACATTATGTTACTTATTCACATCCATAACACTTATGATGATGTAATGTTCCTTTTTTAAATAAATATCCTATTGATGATTTCTTAAATTTGTTTTTTGGCGGACATATGACGAAATTGCATTAATAATCGAATGGCTCACTCAAGCGACTGGATTAGTTGAACTAATATAGTTTGTGTGGGCGGTGACGAAATTTATTTGAATCAAAATCGCGAGCTGTATGTAAATAACTTTCCAATTATATATATACATTTGCCTGTATAAATTTAGCAGTTTATAATGCAGAAAAAGGCAAATTCATCCAGTTGATTATCTTCGGCCGTATTCGGAACTCTTCATTTACTGTACAGAATTTGTATGCGAGAACGGTGATCTTTTAATTATATGACTGCTCAAATCAATAATAGTTCTATAGGTAGTGTGGTGAAAATTTTGGGCTGGCGGGTTGGATATTTAGGTCCAAATAGATGCCATATAGTCTCCACCTGATCGAAAGGCTAACTATAGAACGTGAGTTAGTATATAATTGAAACGTGTGTGTAGGCTGTAACAGGATAGCTCAAAATTGGAGTCACAGCATCCGAATCAGACGTGCCCTCGTTCGAAGCCTGTCCACGACATGAAGGGTTTCCAATAAGAAAGAAACTGGTCTACCAGGTTCACTTGACTTTTGTACACTATTCGACGCTTAGTCTACAATGACAAATGTATATATAATTGGATTGGTGTTTATATCAAGCTCGCTACCTTGACCAGTTTAGTTATTCGTTAAAAAAATGTGTGCAGAACCGAATGAGTATAACATCAGATGTAAAATGTGTATAAAAGTAAAGCACAACCTAACGGTAGCATTAGCTCACAGGCTCAAAGCATCAAAACAGTGCATGCAATATGATGTCACTGATTTTTGTGTATTGATATTTTGAGAAAATCGTCATGCAATGACCAGACTCTTGTATAGTTTCACATTTTGCATGTATTTATTTTCAACCAATAAACTTGTCAACTAAGTGTGTGATGTGTTTGCCATTGAAAAAGACCTCCGTACCCGGAGGTCGAAATATATGGAAAAATCAGGATGACAGTGGATTCAAATATTTCGGTAAGCAATCCGAAAATCAGGTAATTTATCTCTTTCCTGTCGCGCAACATGTTTCTTTTAAACAAAACAACTGTCGAGCTAAATTTATTCTACCTATGACTAAATATCGAAGGAAATTGCGCAGCATTTTAATTTTGCTTCAAATAAATTATCCCAAGAATTGAACTTGAGATACTTAGCAGTTTTAATCGTTGAACTAAATGGGCAGCACATGAAAAGATTTAACTCCACTTTAATTAAGGAAATTTAAAAACAAGAGGTGAGAGCTGCATATCTAAATTTAATTTCCATATATATTCAATGCGGTTTGATCCTCGATAGTCAGTTTGCCGTCGTACTCTGATGATGATCATGGAAGGTCGAAACGCGTCAGTGCGTTGCGGCTGGCGGTAGTATTTTATGTTGTTCGTCGACTGGTTAAATAC
>JAQBSW010012749.1:0-15871 GCA_029291075.1 Eudiplozoon nipponicum
CAGTGTCTATTTATTTGGATCAGTTGTAGAAATCTATTTCAAACCAAAATAGATATTATTATTATATTATATGGTTATTACGGTGATAATTAAATAACAAAATCCACATTTTAAAGCTAGATGCAATTTTTTAATTTAATTTATCTAATTTACAAATTTAGATTGGCTGTCGATGTTTCAATAATCGTTTCCTCGACTATATCCCGCTCTTAATTGATACATCCACATTGACAAGAGGAATTTTTTTGTTTTGAATTATAAGAATTTAGTGTCATATACTATATTGGGAATATTAGAAAGCCAAATATTTAAGAGCGCTCTGTCGTTCGTTTTGTATTCTTATTTGTTTTATATAATGCATCTGAATGATTAGAAGATCTTTAATTGAATACAATATTCCTTTTGGAAAATTCCACTTTTATTCTACGTTACAAGAACTAGGTGAGCCTCAATTAGTCGAAGGTGGTTTAATTTATGAACCAGAAAGTCTGATTTGTCAAAATCACCAGGAAATATATTTCGGGCTCCAAATATACATTATTGTATCATTTAATTCATTTCAGAATTAACTTCTTCATTTGTGAGCTTTAATGAAACAATTTAGGCGTAATTTTGATGTTAAACACGTAAAAGATAAATTTATTTTTACTATATTTGATATTTATTCATCCTTTGTGATAAATATATGGACCATGTGGGCTGTGCTTTTCTATTCCTCGTAAGTCTGGTCGTTAAGCCCACACATGTTGTTCAATAAATTGCACATGTAGACTGATATGAAAATCTGTTAATTTTGGATATTTGTGCAGGCATATTTAACAAATAAAATATTTAACAAGTTAAGAAACATTGAACTTTTCTGATTTATGAGACCAACATTTTATGACCTTCTCTGTCAAAATGCCTATTACTTAAAAATAAACTAATTTTAGACGTAACAAATTGTACAACTTAAATTGCCATAAGTTTGCGGTAGGCATGGTTATGGTTTCCTAAATTAAAATGACTGAGGAATAATATTATCATCTTTATTTGCATAAATTGATCAGCGCTATATAATGAAAGATGTTGATGTATGTCAATCCAAATAAAATTTTCTTATTATTTAGGATATTATAATTTCTATTTTTTGTTATTATTTAAGTTTAATATTATTAGTATTAATAGTAGAAATAAAAATAATTATTTTTTATTATTTCATATGAGTTGCACATTTGCTTTTTATTTTGCCCAGAACTAATTCAATTATAAAAGCTTCAATTTTCAAATGTCATCTTGTTTGCACAAGATATTTTTGATAGGGAATTGCAAGGGTATGGCAAAAATCTATTAATTGGCTGAGGTCAATTATATATATATATATATATATATATATATATATATATATGAAGGGAAGAAAAGAAGGAAAAACGCAGTAAATTCCGCTAAGAATATTAGGTATATATATATAAATATATATATATATATATATATATATATATATATATATATATATATATATATATATATCTTGATTGATAAGGAAAGGTAAATTATTAATTCATACATAAATAAATAAAATAATTAACATGAAATGAATATGAAAGTTGCAAATATTATCTTATAATATTCCACGGTTTCGACCAAAATGAAAAATTACTCAGTTGTATTCAGAAATAGTAGAGGATTCGGAAATTTAAAAAAAATTCTATCCAAAATCCCAGAATAATTAAAGTGCAAGCAAAATACGTTTAATAACAATATTTTTTGTCTATATTGTGCAACTTAGTTACCTACAGTTGTAAATTGTAATAGTGAATTCCAATTATCCAGCTATTTTTGTGTTGAAAAAAATAGATAGTATGGCAAATTTATTATGTTTACATAAAGAAACATTTCTTTGATGGGTATCATTTGTCTTACATTATGGCACATGGTTAAGCGTTTGGAATTCATATTAAAACTTTGCTGAACTGGAGCTATATTTTTATTGTACGTTTCCAAGCATTTAGAGAAATATTTTCTAGTTATTATCAAAGGCATTACTCATATAACATATTAGAAAAATAATTTAAACAGTGCGGAAAAATCAGAAATATTGCTGTCTTCCCCGCTAGTCCTAAAATAAGCACTCGGAGTTCCGCAATAAACCGATTGATCCTACTTTCCGAGTTCGCGTTGAGTTCTGCTTCATAATGGCTGCGTACTATTTCGTCCCCTCACAACAAAGGCTTCCAAAACATTTTTACTAACCACTGGAAACGAAGATCGATTTAATCTTGGTTGTTTATTTGCCTCAACAATGATATTAATGAATAATGGATTAGCATAAGACCTTGATTTAATAAAAACAGATCGATTTTGAATAATAAATGCTGGTTAATCTCTGATAATATGGAATATCCTTAATCAACTGATGAGAGTTTGGCAACGAGCGTTAATTAATTATGTCAGAAATTAAGACAACGTATGGTTATTGGAAGAATAAATTATGAAAATCAAGGTTGCGATTTTGAAAAAACACGTTATGATTAATACATTTCTTTTTTCAGTATAAACTACGAATTTTATAATGTACAAAAGCAACTCATCCAGTAGACCGGTTTCGTGCTCATTGGGAACTCATAACATACTGTCCAGAAATTGCTGGGGACAGGTCTCGAACCTTGGCATGTCTGCATTGGAATCTGTTACTCTAACCACTAAACAACCCTGCTACATGCTACACACAATTTTCAGATATACACATATTTTTAGAAAAAAAAGATTGTTGTGTGAAGTTAAGAAGTTTGAAACGACTGACCGAGGTAAATAATGATCATTACGGTACAGTAGAGTTAATTTGAAAAAAATACCGGTTTAATGTAACTAACAATAATTTAATACTGAATTATGGAAAATTGCTCCAAGCGCACATTTCTGACAAATGATTACTTAATCACAGACGTGTTCACGTACTTGGATTGATTATTTCCTATGCTTTTGCTGTTTTTACTAATCCAGATACCAATGAAAATAATTGTACAACTGCTTAAACATTATTACATTGCTTGCATGATGTTCAAATCAGGAGTTGTCCAAGTTCCTCCTTACAGTGGAAATACTAACGTTGCCATTCTGGAAAAAAATTGATCGGTCCACAGTTAATAAAAATTATTGAAATTGTTCTAATAAAGTCAGTATGAAATTTTACATTAATCATTTTATTTATACTTATGGTTGGCTAATCACACCGAAACTACTGTTGTGTATTTTCATGTTCTTGGATGTTTAAATAATAATTATTTATTTAAATATATTTGCACAAACATGTGCATTCATCTAAGTGGATCTGCTGTCACTGTGTGTTAATTTACCCTTCGTGTAAATTAGCATACACGACGCGCACCAATCCAGCGAATTTTTAGGTAACTACTGCGTGGCAAACCGGTCAGAAATATAAATGAATCCCTTTATTGAAATTTCATACTTTTTATATTTATTTATTCTCAATATTTGGGAAGAACTTTTAACTGGAGTAGGATACCGAGAATGGTAACCGAGATATATCAGTTCGAATTAGGAACTGAGAAAACCCTGTGTTAGTCAAGACACAGATGAGGTAATGAAGCAGTATCCAGTAGCTGAAGAATTTAAATCATTTGCTCAAACATGAACCTGCATGTATTGAATTATATGGAAGGAAATACTTGTTTCTTTTACAAATCTTGGAATTGACACTATTAAATCTTTAACCAACAATGATTTAAAGAAATACAAATAGCCCAATTTAAACAGGATTCTGCAAGTTGCACTGTTGTTGTGTTCAAATTGTGTTGTTATTTTGTTGTACTGCTTGTGTTACATGGCACTACTAAGGTAGTATTCTCGAATGGGTAGTCGAAAGATGCACGTAAAATCTGTCCTTTTTACTGGAGATCAGTAACTCTTACAAAACTGTAGTGTTGTATTATAATCAATAACTCTGTCTCCAAGTTGTTCATGAAGAAGAAAAATCGGCGTTGAGTTAGAAACTTTATCGAGAATTAACTGTTTAATTATTAAATATTCGCGTTGTTTTAAATAATCCTCAAATGAAATAGGTCAGGGCAACGCCTATTATTGACCAACGGAATCTGAATTTCAACTAAATTGTTATTACCAATAGAAATGCTCTCTATATACCTGTACATACTGTTATTGAATAAAATGTTTTCAACAGTAAATTGTTATTTAACTCCTAGATTTCATCGTCAGTGAACACAGTATTTTATTTTATTTCTATGCAATATTGGAAGAACCTTTAGAAATGTATGATTTAATTTCGTAAAAGGTAATGAGTTAGCGAAGTGCGTTTCGAAAATATAAACATTGATCACATATATCCTGATTAAACTACGAAAAGTATGAAGAATAACCAACATATCTTGTTCTGATCGTTTAAATACTGCTTCTTCAGTAATGCGTAACCCACAAAAAGGCTGTTGGCAATTGAATATTCTTCTCAATAAAAAAAGCATTGGTTTGCAAAAATTTGCACAAAATACCCACTCATTTTCTAGAGAGTTTCGAATAAGATCGAAATATTTTTACAACGAATTAACTATCTTTTTCAATTTTAGCGGTTGCTTAGCTGCAACAACATTATAGATGTTTCCCTAAATAACGAGAGATCTATTTATTTTATAGGATACGACGTTCGAATTTCCATATAAAAAGTATAAACGCGCTGGCCTTTATCAAATGTTCCTGGATTGTTTGCCTCATTATTATTGTGTACAGCTGAGGATTCTTCTTATACTACTAGTACCGCGATCTACTTGTATAACTAACATTTCTGTGTTATGGTATATATATATATATATATATATATAGTTATATATATAATATATATATATATATATATATATATATATATATATATATATGAATATTTATTTCCATTTTCACAAACGCGCATCACCTTGCTAAAAGAGTAAATTACCTGATTTTTATATTTATAAATAACTAAATATTGACGTGCACCAATTTGTCAGTAAAAACTGAGACTTTTTAGGCTAGAGTTCTACGAACAATGGCTGCATCTTTTTCTTAATCCTGGTCAATAAATAACCTAGTTTTCATTGTGTACAGATTCCGACACTTCCGTTTTCAAAACGACTCACTATGCATTGCTTAAGAAATGGAAAATAAAAAGATGATGCCCTAGTAAGCAATATGTAATGTGTGTTCTACAATTACGTAAAGCAAAACCTTAGGTTGAATCTTGCATATGCGTTAAAGGACGGCAACGATTATATATGCCATGGAGTAAAAGTTGAAGCATTTGAACATAATGCAGTTTGCGATTGATTTTTTGCTCTCTGGCTAAACTGACTATTTACGTTAACCTGAAAAAAATCAACGAATGTGGTGAGAATAATATTTTGTTACATTAATTTGCTAGGTTTATGCTTAGAATAACAATTCAGCATCATGGTTCAGGTATTTGAATCACAAATCGACAACATAGTAGCGCGATTTTCCAGGTTTCTTAATAACTTGGAGTCACGATTTATTGTTTTTATAACGAAACACTGTAGAAGTTCTTGTAGCATGTGGCTGGTACACGCGTTTTGCAATTTTCTTCATGCGTGCTATTTCACAACTGTTGAGATAAGATACTTGTTCAATCGTTGGTAACACTATTTACCATAAGCATAACTGGATAAGTTATGCCTTTAAACAGTCAATGATTGAGCAAGTGATGATGACAGCTATTTAAATTAAGCTGACAGACTTGCGATAGTCATCAATATACCGTTTCGGTACTATAATGTTGGTATTGGTTACTAACACAATAGACATAGTGTTAGTATCCTTTACAGACTCAGTATATATATTATATAGAGTGAGTTGGCGTTGAAGTCGAATTGTCGAGACTTTATATGATGTTAGCTTCACAACTGCAGGTTTACACATTCGTCTAGGAGATTGTACCATCCTATTATCTCACATTCTTCACCCAAATAAATAGTGGTTAAAGGGCGTAATACCGACTCCTACTTATGTGTCGCCAGTAAGCACGAAACGAATTTGCATGAGATTATACTTTCCGTTCATGCTCCCTTTGGTTTATACTTCTGGTCACAACTGAACTAATTTGTTACTAGGTTCGCAACATCTAATACATACTTGCATATATATTAGTTCTCCGCAACAAACAGTTATTAACAGTTATCAATTTTGTTTTGTTTTACTAGTATAAAAAACAACAGGTAGTCACAAGCAATAACCAGTTTTTATCTTGCATGGTCATTAACACAGTACGAAGGTAAACTGACCAATAAGAGATTATCCGTAATAAATAAATAGGACATGGCACGTCATAGGCCTGGCTCTCATTACTCGTAGTCTATCATATGTTATAGTTCATATTTTATGCATTAGAACATAAATTTGAATTACAATTTTATCCTTGCCATGCTATGACAGCGAATATGGGGAGGGGGACGTAAAGAGAGGGCCTCTAACGGTAGCTTTGCTATGTTGAAATAATGTTTACGTTAAATCGGATTGGAGATTAGCCCAACACCGTAATCTTAATTTGAATCGTTTACATCACCGCTTAGACAATCAATGTCTAAATAATTGTATAAATTACAACGGTGCACAAGAGCTGCAAAAATTTTATATTTATTACTATGTGAAATTTGGACAGCTGACGTATGCTATCAAGCACGTGGTAGGCGTGACTCCTAGGGTTTGGTGTCGAAGAAATTACCTGATCTGTGCATTGACTAACACAGGCTGGATTCCACCTATTTTGATTCTTCAAAATATTTTCAAATCCATTAGCGTATTCCTTCTTCAGTGCACCCATATTATTATTAATAATAATTCCAATATGTAATGTATCCAACACAGTTTTTCCCAAGTTAGTCGGTTTTAAGTCGTGTTCTAATGGTCATTCCAGGATGTCGGAACATGTTAGAGCCTATGCCTACAGGTTAAATACAATGAACTTGATATTTATCTTATGTTTGCAAATTTAATTTAAAGAATCAGTCAAAAATGTTGTTGATAGCTATAGCTTCCAAATACGGGATTATAAACAAAATCAATGAATTAGTTCTGGATATTATGGGTTCTTATTCGAACTGAGTTGCTCCGAATTAGGCGTATTATGCTGATCGGCTTGTGTTTGCTATTTGGCGCTATATGGCTTTTATGACTTGTTAGGAATGTGGGAAGCCGAAACAAATGTTGCCGGTTAAAATTATTTGTGATATCGACCGAATAACATCGATCGAACGACAAAAATGATTGTCTAATTGAAGTTGCAAGGAAGTGGCAAACAGTAGGGTGTTTTTTAAGATCATAAATTATCGCATTTCGTAAAATATGCAGCTAATTTCAATTGTATTTTAAAAAACGGAATAGAATTCAAATGTGTTAATTGTGTTTTAATTATTTAAATTTCTACGGTCAATAGGCAAGACCTGCATATTAATCTGATAGGTGGCCCAAATTTAAGCAAATTTGAATCTGTTCTCAGATTTCTCAAAGCCTTACTTTAGGCATAATAATTAGAGCGACTTTCATTTTAAGATGGTTATAGAATGTAAAAGCGTAAAATATTTGGACTGAATTAATACTTGTATGATTAAACGTTTAATCGAAGCTCGATAACTAAACGATATGAAGTATTAAACCATTGCAATAATAGAGGAGAATATGGCTCATAAAATTCAATTACGTGCACATGGTATCCTAGTCAATCTGGTTATATTCTATAATTACTTTCAATTAAACTAACGGCAAAGCATTGGTTAAAAGAATTGGTTTTTAGACTCTAGTTTATGTAGACTTATCCATCTTGAAATTGCTGAAAACAATATGAAATCAATCCGAAAATTAAAGCACATATTATAATTCGTCCAAATTAAGACTAACATGTGGGCCACATTGCTCGTGAGCAATGAAGTGGCATGCGTCTGACGACCGATAAAAGTAAGGCAGCATAAAAAATGAACCTAAATAAGGCATACGAAATGCAGTCAAGATACTAAGCGTGTGTCCGTCGTCATTTTGGCAAATATTTAGTGGAAAACAAAACGGGTTTGAACAGGAATGCAAAAAAAAAATAGCGTGCAATGTTATGGAAAGCCACCATTTGCTTTATTCGTGCACATGACCCATTAAAAGCAAAAAGTTGAGCTCATATAAGTCCTTGATGATCAGATACATATGCAATCAAAAAAAAAAATTTATATATATTGGTCAATTTACCATTATACATACACGCAAGTTGTCGATCAACTTACGTAGGCTGATCGACCAGGTGGTAAATTATTCGAAGGAGAGAACATCATATATATATATATATATATATATATATATATATATATATATATACATATATATATATATATATATATTTGTGTGTACAACTGAAGTATGTATACATTATTAATAAATATATTGGCACCAGCGTAATTTTAACTAAACGCATGACAATTCAAAAATTATTATTCAAATTAATTCCAAGCGCATAAGATTTTTAATTCATTTGTTTTGAAATAAAGCGTGCGATGCAATTGTTATTGTACGCTTCAAAACACACTCCATAACCATTTTTATGTGATTGATGGCCTGTTTGCACCTGAGGAACAAGGTCTCTCTGTGATAGGGCTATCCACATGCTGAAATGTACATCAACTACCCTCGTCGATCAAAAATATTAGATCAACTGGTGATGATAGCAATGCGTGTACATTCAAATAGCACCCGAGGTTAAGCTATGACAGGAAAGTGATTAAGATGTTTAACAGGTACAACGTCATAAAAACGCAGATTACAAGGTCGAAATGACAATTTTCACGATTTAAGCTGTAGCTAAGTGTTGCCAATTTCAATCACTATTTAAATTTGACAAACTAGACTACGCACTTGTTTGCATTTAATGAAAAGATCGGTAATAAACAATGGAAACGTAAATTTGTATTAATTAGATAAAATACTGAAATAAGATATGCAATTTTCCCGTAGTTCAATAAGACCAATTACAAATTTATGTTCACTGATATAACTGGAAATAAAGAAAACTATTTTTAGACTGAAGCATTATAGGAAATAGTAATCATGGAAATTTATAAACCTTCGATGAACAATTAGAAGGATTCTGCAATCTTTAAACGAGTGATAAATTTTGATATATTCCATAAATATAATTTGGTTTTGTTTGGTTCTCTTATCTTTCGAACTGATGTCACGGTTGCGCGACAACCGATAGCACTCAAAGGTAGGTACAATCTCGATTCCTTTTAATTTCCAGGTGCGCGACATGTTTTTTTTAATTGATTGATGGGTTCTCATTGGTCCCGTCATTCTGAAGCCGTCTATAAATTTTATATCCGGAAAAATTGTTGAGACCGTATTTTAAGATTTTTTTCCAAATTTTCGGGACTTCATTTCCAGTTCCATTTTCAGGGTTGACACCATACTCGCAGTGAAAACAAATGTTCGACAACACTAAATAAAAGTAAACATTTAAAACTGAATTTAAAGTATCCGTGGTTTGCTTTCGTGGGTGGTAGATTTGCAATTTGAGTTTCTAAAGGGTCCGATTGATATCCATTTGAAAGTACGTTTT
The DNA here is from genome assembly GCA_029291075.1 of Eudiplozoon nipponicum. NCBI lineage: Eukaryota > Metazoa > Platyhelminthes > Monogenea > Mazocraeidea > Diplozoidae > Eudiplozoon > Eudiplozoon nipponicum. Next base: position 9,593 of record JAQBSW010012749.1, read on the forward strand.
GAGTTCGTCTTCGTGGTAGGTTGATGCTGATACATCCCCTCACTCCGAGGGTTTCCACACTATTCGGACTAATTACTGGAAATGATGTAGAAGCCTTCATGTTGAGGGGACGAATAAGCACCGACCTACCACAAAGACGAACTCAATACGTGCATGGGAATAGAGATCAAACGGATCTTTGTAAAACGGAAAGGAGAAATCCACCACCCAAGAATGAAAACCGTAGATATACTAGATGTGATATAAGGAAGCCGTACAATGGGAAATTTGAAATTCCGTGTTTATGAATTGAAAATACTGGATGGGGAATACATGAAAAATGGTTATTCGATAAAAGTAATTGACAAAAATCATAAAAGAAACGTTAAAATCCCTTGATGTGTAAATAACTCACGGAGAGCGTGAAAATAAATTAGATAAGCACTCAATTATGGAAGTGCCGGATTTCAGATTCAATAGGAATTTGGAATAAAAGTATGTTAATACCACACAAGAGAGGTATTAAAACAAAAGTATCTTTAAGGCAGTGACCTTCTGAAACCAAATTCGAAGTTAGAACTACTGAATAAATCAGTTGGGCACGAGATATCTGACATAGATTGCAGCCTCAAGAATACAGGGGAAATAATGCACCTAACAAAGGTAGGTGGAGGATAATTTAGAACCGCATTCAAATTGGAGCACATTCAGAGATCAAATTCAGTGAAGAACTCACATTGGACAGACCACCAGATAAACGGGCAAGGCTGTAAATACCTATCTATATGCTATAGCATTATCCTAACAAGATTAATTATATAATCATTTCTAATAATTCAGTAGAGGATTTCTTGAATATTACAGCTGCATAAATATCTCAAAGCCCATTATTTAATGAAGACTTATCTCCAGGCAAAAAACGTAGGATGCATGAATCAGAGGTATTAATAAAACAAATTTAAATAACTGGAGTTTGAAAATAGTATGAGGAACTGAGAGAGTAGGCCAACAATCTTTTTATTAGATTCTGTCTCTAATTTATATAACATCTGTAATTAATTTTACTTTTGACTTTTTGCCTATCTTTATATAATAAAAATAATTTATTCTAAACCTTTTTAACTACTTGATTCGTAAAATTATTTGATTTCCACAAGGCCTTTAAAGAATGAAGGATCCTCTTAGTGCGGGTTCTAATTAGAAATTACTTTTAAGCCAATATTGGTATTTTAGGGAATTCACAAACTAAATCTCAATTTCTTTCCTTCCATTCAGTTAACTCTCTCTAAGATAAACATTGAATAGTATCAGTCAGACATAATTTATGTCAAACAGCGAATTAAATTCACAAATTTTAAATCTTATTACATTGATGTTACCATTGTACTGTTGAAATTCATTCCATCGAATATATTTATTTCTCCCCTGCCCCATAACCTAACGCACGGTGGGTGTTTTTATTCGTTTGGAATATAAGTATTACTCTCATGTAGCGTTTTACCATTAGTGAAGTTATTACTGCATTTACATGTGCGTAGGTTATCTCACGCTGTTTGTCATATATCAAATATATATGCATATATATATATATATATATATATATCTTTGGGTTTTACACAGATATATAAAACAATATCTATATTTATAAACTGCTCTGTGCTTTGTTGAGTTCGACTTTGCACATTATATCGATCGTGTGCATTAGAGAGTAGTTAGTGAACTTCTTAAATGTTTCATGAAACTTTCTCATCATACACTTTGTGTTAAATAGGAAGATATATATATATATATATATATATATATATATATATATATATATATATATATGTGTGTGTGTGTGTGTTTATATGGGCGTTGGTAAATTTTCTTCAACGTCATGTTTCAAATTACTCATAACTTGATCAGTTTGACATTGGAATGCGACAATTTCCATTATTTCTGATTGGAAGTGCTCGGTTCATTATGAATTTGATGATGATGAGATCGAAAATAAAGCCCCCAAAAAAAGTAGAAAATATCGAATGATCAGAAATATCGAGTTGAACACAGGTATGAAGGGACAGGGAGCATAATTTGCCAATTTCGGAATAATCATTCGCTGTCAAAACCGTTAATAAAAATGTGATAAATACCCTGCACATATTTTGAAATATAAACATGCATACATGTGTACAAAATTGCGCATAAATCGCTATAGGATGGCAGAACTTATTGATAGATTTTTATACGCATATTTACATGATTAACTTTGCAGTTTTTCTGTTGTGCCTTATATTTATTTCCATACTTATCCAACAATTATCATTGTAATTCCAAACTCGTAAATATGGTCATTAAAATTATCTCTCGAATTTAAATGTAGCCATTAAGGCCAAACTTCGAGTTTGACGTTTATACATATTTTAATTTTTGAATATAATCGCATGGTTTAAAAAAATAATTTGAACATACTTTATCTTACATTAAGCCATAAAATGCAAATTTATTTATTGATTTTCCATTGTAAAAATGGCCGACTAGCTGATGTTCTTGCAAATTTAGATCTCTTTTTATAAAGGGCATTTCCACCAAACTCGAGAATAACAATTAGATAAATAGAGAAGATGATCTGCCACTAAATAAGTTAATGACAAAAATACTGCAACTCCACTTAAAAATATATTCAATGTGGTATTTAAATGATTTTCGGACAATGTTTGTGAATTCTTTAAATGAAGTTTGCGAGCTTCAAGTAAACACCAATCACGTTGTATATAACCAGTCGTCAAACAACATAACAATGGGATTGGTGTTTACTTCAAGCTCGCAAACTTGATTTAAAGAATTGTTACCACCACCCGCACAATCAATTATTGTGAAATTTTACTGAATTCTTCTATTAAAAAAACTACCGCGAGTATTAGTCGGTATAATATCCTGTACCACTGTTGATGTTTTGTGCCATAATTGAGAATTATGTGATGCCTAATCAATATGTCTAATCTAATGAGGTTTCCAAATGAAAGATTGTCAATACATCATAAGATAAGGTGCAAACTAAGCATCGTATTGTATAGAAAAGATAATTCGACCAGTAGACCGATTTCGTCCTTATTGGGAACTCTTCATATACTGTTCAGAAGTTGCCGCGGACAGGGCTCGATCCAGGGCACGTTTGTTTTTCTGTCAGTGACTCTATGAGTTGTTACAGTTAAATACTGTTTGTTGCGAAGAACTAGTATATATGTTCAAGTATGTATTAGGCGTTGCGAACCTAGTAACAAATTAGTTCAGTTGTTACCAGAAGGATAAACCAAAGGCAGCATGAAAGGAACGAATGTGCATGAGATTATACTTTCCGTTCATGCTGCCTTTGGTTTATCCTTCTGGTCACAACTGAACTAATTTGTTACTAGGTTCGCAAAGCCTAATCCATACTCTATGAGTTATTTTATAATTTTCAAGTTTAGTATTTTATTTAAATTGATTGTTCGCTGTCCATGATATTAGTCGCATATATGTTCCCTATAATAGAAATGAAAAAAGAAAAATTATGAGAAAAATTAAGGCGATTTCATCAAATCAAGTTTAGTTATTTTATAAAAATGATTCTTTAACGAGGCATAGGTAAAAAGTTTACAATGTCAGTAAGTCTAGTTAACCATGGAATATACCGTGGTTGGTATGCACCTCCAGGGTACAGATTATTTATTTTAAGTGTCCAGGAAAAATATCACATTGTCAAGGATAATTGTCCCACGCTTCTGGTTTCTCATAAATATGATAACCAGGTAATTGAGGCACGCTGCATTACCTATAAATCGTACATTAAAAGGGATATGCTGTCCATCTTATTGTGAATTTTGCCGTCTTTTTCGCATGCGCGACAATTGATAGCACTCGTAGGTCTGTAAAATCTTGAATGTTTTACATTTACAGGCGCACCGATTATTGGCTTTGTTTGATGGGTTCTCACTTTTCCCTTCATTTTGAAGCCCTTCATCAGCTGCTTGTCTGAAAATGACGTTCGATCTAGATTTTCCAATCTAATGTATAAATTTAACAAATGAATTTCATTCACTATGTTACATAACGTTTTAATTGAATAAATTTAGCCAAATTTGTTGAAACTACGAACGACTAACTCAATCGAGTAAGCACGAAACGAATGTTACTCCAGTGCATGAGATTATACTTTCCGTTCATGATGCCTTTGGTTTATCCTTCTGGTCACAGCTGAACTAATTTGTTACTAGGTTCGCAACATCTAACACATACTTGCATATATATTAGTTCTTCGCAACAAACAGTATTTAACTGTAATATATTGAATTGAATGATGTCATGCTTACCGCGAAATGTGATAACTGATATCGATGAAGGCCAGAGTGTATGGTTTAACTGGAGTAAGAGGTGTTCAGAAATTGTTGATATCCATCAGTTTGGTACCATGTACCGATTTGGAATCCATAGTGTTAGTACCATGTACCTTTTCGGTACAATAATGTTGGTATCGGTTACTAACACAATAGCCAAAATATTAGTATCTTTTACAGACTCGGTATATATATATATATATATATATATATATATATATATATATATATATATTATAATTAGAGTTAGCGATTGAGTCTCATTGTCGTAGACTATATTACGTTAGATTCACTATTGCAGGTTTACACATTCGTCTAGTAGATTGTATCGTCCTGTTATCTTACAGTCTTCAACTAAATATATAGTAGTTAAAGGGCGTTATACCGGCTTCTTCTGATGAGTCGCCAGTAAGCACGAAACGAATGTGCATAAGATTATACTTTCTTTTCTTGCTGCCTTGGGTTTATCCTTCTGGTCACAACTGAACTAATTTTTACTAGGTTCGCAACACCTAATACATACTGACAAACTCAATCGTTTAATAAATGGGATTCAGCGTTCACTAATAATGGACTACGTAGTGCGAGCACTGAGCAAAATGACGTAAATTTGGAAATCTCGATCAATACAAGCTGACGTGTCGTCAGGACAACGCTGCGTAATTTTCCATCGAGTACTCAGGGGTCGATTCGTAGTTGCTGCAATTCAGCATAAAACTGAGGAATAACATATATTTTATGCGAATTGTATAAATTAATTGATAATATATTTGACGAGGTGTCAATAGGACGAAGCCCGTCTACTAGTTTCATAGCTTTTGCTACATTAAGCAATGAATATAATATACTGACAGCACACCCACACGCATATATATATATATATATATATATATATATATATATATATATATATATATATATATATATATATATATAAACCTGCCGTAATGCCTAATTTGAGATGTCATGTTCCTGGAGCCATGGTGCTTGTTCTATAATGAGAAATCGGAGGTGCCTAGCTTGAAATTTAGATCAAGGTGGTGTAAAATAAGCTGCAAATCGTGTGTAGTCTGCGGTGAGGTGGACTGCAACCGGAAGAATTACAAGTTCAGGCGAGATGCTTGACGAGATCCCAATAGGGATGAAAGTGGTCTACTTTATGCAATGCTTGTGCTATCTTAAGCAATTTTTTGTATGGATTTATTATTTCCTATAATCAAATGTGTTTATGTGACGGGAAATACACTGTACATTGTTGGTTAGTGTTTTCGTGAATCACATATTCAGCAGAGTGTAAACCATAAATGTTATCTGCACTGCGTTCCCTGTTATTTATGTTATGTTTATGCAAGGCCTATTTATGGGCTTACCATGGCTAATTTAATCTTAGTCAATAAATGCAAGATAGAAGCGAATTGCGAGTGTTCATAGAATCTCTTTATCAAATTAATACTTGGTCAGACAATGGCCTCCGAAAGAAATGATGAACCGAAAGAAGCACGACGTAGAGCAGCTCCATAGAAAACTTCGGGTTTTATGTGTGCGTGTTTATGTGTTGTCTGTGCGTGTTTACGTGCTGCAGCTCGAAATTGTGCCCTTGACATTTTGTAAATGCCGACTTTAATGTGTATGGATAAGATTTGATGTTATTGTTGTATATGTGTTATTGTGAATATTCGGTCAAATATGTAGCTTGAAAGCCACACGCCAGGCAAGAAAATTGATCTTTCGATAGGCAAACCTATCCTGTGGATTACGGCGAGAGTGATCTTTGCAAACCCGCACACTAACACATTGAAGCAAGGCAGGCTGACAGGCGTACAGAATGGCACACACACACACACACACAGCCACACCCACACACAGAGTCAACAAGATAGACAGTCGGACGGGAGTATTGTTGTACAATGCCCTAACAAAACTAGCTCCACCATTAGTTGTTCAG
>JAQBSW010012750.1:0-15871 GCA_029291075.1 Eudiplozoon nipponicum
AAAGTATAGTCTCGTGCATTCGTTTCGTGCACTGGTGAATCATGTTGACCAGTGTTACACGCCCCTGCCCACTATATATTTGGGTGAGTAATGTGGGAAAACAGGAAGGTACAATCTCCTATAATAATGTGTTACCCTGTATTAGTGTAACTAACTTCATATAAAGTCTTGGACAATGCGACTTTAAAGCCAACTCACTATTTATAGTATATACAGAGTCTGTAAAGGATGTCAACACCATGGCTATATTTTTGGTACCCGATACCAACATTATGGTACCGAAAAGGTACTGTTCAGACGCCAAACCAACTTAACATACTTTATGGTGCATTTGGGTAGCAGTATTTGCTACTATTAATGAGTAGCCAGTTAGAATAACACAAAAAATTTCCATTGGATAAAAAAATTTATTTTTAATGTGGATTTGACCGCATGTTTCTGGTGGAGGACAATTGATAGCACACGTTGGTCGGCAAAATCTTGAATACTGTACATTTTCAGGTTCTCCGATTATTGGCCTTGATTGATGGGTTCTCACTTTTTCCTTCATTTTTAAGCCTTCCATCAGCTGATTGTCTGAAAATGAGGTTGAGCACGATTTTCCACTCAAGTTTCCACTCTTGCTCCAACGTTATTTTCAGACAAGCAGCTGATGGAAGGCTTAAAAAAAACAAATTAGAACCCATCAATCACGGCCAATAGTCGGAGAAACTGAAAATGTACAGTATTCAAGATTTTACCGACCTACGATTGCTATCAATTGTCCCGCACAAGAAAAATGTGGTCAACTCCACAACAAGAAGGTCATAACTGAGCAACAATATCCAACATTTAAGTACTACTTCTTCATGTTAAGTTTGGAATTTTCACCGGTTTCTACATCGAATAATATGACACTGAGTTATATCGTATAAAGTATTACGCACCCAGTACTAAATTAGTTCAAAAGAGATGATAAAAGGAAAAAAGGCATACTCTCATGAACACATGTCTTTAATGCCTAGTAGCAACTAATCAGTAGGACAGTGCACTACGCCCCAAACAATTTGTTACCATGTAAGCAATACCTCATACATAACTGCATATATATTAGGCATCTGTTAAAACAAAATATAGAAATACATATTAGATATTTCCTCGCAACCCAACAAATATTATTACCTAATTTTTCCGAAAGCTCAAATTGCGACGAATCTTAGTTTTAAATTCTATCAATCTACTGCTTTTTATTAGAATCGCTTCGGTGAATTTAACAAAATTAAGCTTCGGATAGTATGTAGAATATGTGGCTCAAATACCCTCAGTTGATTTAAAAAACAATCGCACAGTTTAGAAAACTGTATGTGATTGGTGTTTACGTTATGCCCGGCATCATAATATCCTAACATACGAACAAGTAATCTATTAAACAAGAATTGATTGCGCGGGTGGTGGTAACAATTCTTTAAATCAAGTTTGCGAGCTTGAAGTAAACACCAATCCCATTGTATTTAACCAGTCGTCGAACAACATAACAAACCTACCGCCAGCCGCAACGCACTGACGCGTTTCGACCTTCCATGATCATCATCAGAGTACGACGGCAAACTGACTATCGAGGATCAAACCGCATTGAATATATATGGAAATCAAATTTAAATATTCGGCTCTCACCTCTAGCAGTCTCGCATATATTTAATTTGAAGTAATCTTTTGAACAGACTACGTCGTTGCCCTGATTGGAAAACTCTTCATTTTTAACAAGGATGGTCAGTGACACCTGAACCAGTAAATTAGCTAAGCAGCCAACCGCTTTAATCTATGAACCTCTACATAGACTGCCGTTTCTCAAATTACAAGGTAGCAAAATTGTTATCGATTTAGTGGGTTAACAAATTAGTTTCGTCGTTGTCTGTCGCTGGATGAAGACTCGCTGTCAGGTATTTTATTGCTGACACAATTAAAAAACCATTGATTGAGCAGGTGGTGGTCACATATCTCTGAATCAGGCTTGCAGACTTGAAGTAAATACCAATTCAATTGAATTTAACCAGTCGTCAGTGCGTGTGACTGACGGAAGTTTAGCTATGTTGTTCGACAACTGATTAAATACAATTGGATTTGTGTTTACTTCAAGCTCGCAAACTTTATTTAAAGAATTGTTACCACCACCCACGGAATCAATGCTTGTTTAATTATATTGCCTATATATATTTTTGTGGCGAAAGCTGCAAACGGTTTATGTTTGTGACTACATAGAAATTAGGCATTAAATAACTGTAGTTGAAAACTAATTTGTGACACATGAGAGCAAGAGCCAAAAATATAATTTTCACCATACAACACAAGCATGGCGGTTCTACCATCATTAGTCAGTATTCTGTAAATATCTCACGATAATATTTGGAATTTAGAAACGTGTTAGTGTCGGTGGCTTTGTTATACTGTGCAGCTAGTTAAAGCTTCTGAATAGCTTAGAATAATTAGAAATGGGCTGCGGTACCGGGAATTGCATAACTATCTGATCTATTTAATTAAACGAACATTGGTTGCGCGGGTGGTGATAATAATTATTATAATCAAGGTTGCGGTCTTGATATAAACACCTGACCCATTAATTACTTACATATGTCAGTATAAACTAAGAAAAAAAGGCAATTCATCCAGCAGACCGGTTTCACAGTTCTGACAGTTCCATATATTATTGTACACAGCTATTTAATTTTCTGTCTCTTTAGATTTTTTTATATATATATATATATATATATATATATATATATATATATATATAGTATATATATAGTGATATGAACAATTGACCTATTAATTAATAAATATGTCAAGCTAAACTAAGAATTTTATAGTGCAGAAAAGTCACTTCATCCAGTAGAATCGGTTTCTGTCCTTGGCTACAACTCATCGTGTACTGGACATGTGCGGCAGGATGGCTCTGTGGTTAGAGACCAGATTCCGAAGCAGACGTGCCCAGGTTCGAGTCCTGTCCGCGGCAAATTCTGGCCAGTACATGATGAGTTGCCAATAAGGACGAAACCGGTCTACTGGATGAATTGCCTTTTCTACACTATACAATTCTTAGTTTATACTGACATATGTAAGTAATTAATGGGTCAGGTGTTTATATCTGATCTATTTTTTGACTAACAGCGAATTGTTTCAAACCACTTACATTGATCGATACATTTCGGATACTTTTTTTGGTATCCGTCCTCAATCTACAATTAATCACAAGTTTTAGGAACAAACTAATCAAACAAATATAATGCAGGAATTCTTGATTTATTGGATTTCTCCTGAAATTTGTGATTTGTTGTGGACCGAGGAAAAATACCAGCAAAGGTATCCGAATTACTTCCATCAAACAACGTACCTGGGAACAATAATGTGACAGTCTAACACAGATCAAGTATTGTTGGGTAGGCGGTTACCTCAATTCCGTACAGTTTATTATAATTTTTTTGTATCATCACGCACGAAATCAATTATTAATTAGTGTCAAGGCCTTCACTGCCAGATTATCCATTTGGACGAATCTACTGATCATTAGATAGATGGACTATCGATGTACGCTCAATTCAGGTTTAGAGAGTTTTAAAATCGGTGTTTGAGATGGCTCCTTAGAGTGAGATAACTTAAGATAAAATGGACAGGCCATAAGCCAGTACGAAAACCCTGAGCAATAGAATCTTACCAAGGCTTTGATCATTGAGCAATATTTGTTAATTGCACGTCTGCAGGTATGTCAATATAACCAGCGAGCTGCTATCATTCAACTTGATGTGTGCCTCGTTTTAAATAGCCTCATGTAAATGCGGTCACCCAACATGCCGTGTTTTGTTTTAAATCTGTTAGAGTTGCACTAGGCGGGGTTGTAAATGTGTAATTAATCATGAATATTACCTGAGCACAAGTTATCCTTGCGTGCGTGAACTCTGATTAAAAGAATTATACCAGCTATGCTCAACATCTTGATAAATTTCAGTGTGCATCAGGTTAAACAACAAAACAACACACTTTTACGCGTCTAATCCACAATGTATTTAGCCATGCTCTAATTTTTCCCATCTTGTCAAACAGTATCTCATTTTTCTCATAATTGAGGGTTATCATTCAGCCTATATTTGGGATGAGATAGCTTTGTACGTTAAGCCTAATCCATGCTCAGAACTGACCCTTATGGTCTGATGCTCAACTCACCCACATCCATCAAATTCATCTTCTCTAAAGTAAACTAGCAAAAACGCACACTAAACCCATTTCTAGCAGTCTGTCTGATGTTAAGAGTGCACGTGCCAATTACACATTATGTAGGGGTATATCTACATGAGCTTACAGGTACAAAATCAGCAGAAGTATCTTAAACTCACGAAAGTTCCAGTTTCATGCATAAGTACGCTAAAAAAATATGTGTATTATACTTATATAATACACACACACACTATATATATATATATATATATATATATATATATATATATATATATATATATATATATATATATAGGTGTGTGTGAGAGAGAGAGAGTGTGTTTGTGTGGTTGTATATTTGTTTGCAAAGCTTTACTTATATGAGGGCATTCTAAATCCCTCTTAGGATGCTGGTGCCCTGTCCAATGAAACTTCTAAAGGCTGGTGTTTTCGACAATTTCTTAGATGTTGGTGACATTAGAAGTAAAGACAGGTGAATATGTTCAAAAAATCACAATTCAACTTTGCTGACATATTGGTTCAGAAATCTAAAGACGATATTGATTTTACTAAGCAATTTGAAGATGTGCATCAACCGGTTTTGAACAGGCAAAGATGGTTACCAGTATAAATATATTTGGCAGTCACAGCTGGATTTTCAAGTAAAAATTGGATGCTGACTAAACGATACAGAAAAAAAGAAATGAATATATTAATTTTCCAAACAAGGGTAGAGTTACGCGTGATTTAATATTGTTAAAGCGACTGCAAGTTTTAGTATAAATATCTTAGCTAGAAGGGCGTGTAGTGAAAGTGGGATATTCCAGTTCTTCCGTGACGAAGACGTTCTGGTTAGTTGAGTATTTGCTTCGAAACAAGATAGTTCTTATCGGACTAGAAGGATATGCCTATTCAAATATGAACCGGAGGTTCAATGCGATGGAAGCGTTAGTATATTGCTTATTTTAGCCGACATTGTGCTCCAAAACCAACACCTAGTTTTCCAAGTTATATAAGTAAAACGGATCGTGCAATTTCTTAGGCAGAATTAACGTTAGTATAGCAGAAGTAACTAGATGAGCGAAATCGAAGATATATATATATATATATATATATATATATATATATATATTTCAAGTGCCTAGCCTAGTTAAAGCAACTCAGGATATAGACCGGTTGTGTTCCTAATCAACGTTCATTATGCACGTGCCAGAATTTCTGAAAAGGGGGATCGTAACGGGACACATTTGCTTGTCTTGCAACTCATCCACTGTGTCATCAAAACTGCGCACTATACGCAATTTTCAGTTATATTTTTGGTCAGTCAAACTTTCACGTCATTTTTCTGTTTTGCAACTATATGTAAATAATGAGGAAATTAGATATCTCAAACTTGAAAACTTTATTTACGGAACTGTTATAACATTCCGCCACAGAAGATTTGACATACATACGTGTGGCTTGTATCCGGTTACAGCTGATAGGTTATGCGAAACTACTATGCGTGAGCGGCGCACCTATGATTTGCGCTTTTATCCTCGTTAAACATCTTATCACCGTGCTCAGATGACGAACATATTAGGTTGAAACGTGTTAGTGTGTGTGACTGCCGGTAGTCTTGCAAAATCGTGCGACTATTTATAACAAAACACTAGTCATTTTTATAAACTTAGCAATTCTTACGTATAAATGACACCGCTTAAACAAAGTCTTCAATTAGGATAGGTGTTAGAGTCACTACAGAAGGGAAGAGCTGCATTACAGCTGAGACTCATCAGTAGGAGCCGGAATCACGCTCTTACCCACTATATACTTTGTGTGTGAATGGGAAAATAGGAGGGTAAAACCGGCTCCTACTGATGAGTCGCCAGTAAGCACGAAACGAATGTGCATGAGATTATACTTTCCGTCCATGCTGCCTTTGGTTTATCCTTCTGGTCACAACTGAACTAATTTGTTACTAGGTTCGCAAAACCTAATACATACTTGCATATATATTAGTTCTTCGCAAAAAACAGTATTTAAAGTCTTAAATTTGTTTATTACTGGAGTAACTGGTGTTCAGAAATAGTTGTAATTCTCAATTTCGGTGAACTATAGCATGCATTGATATCCATCATGTTGGTACCATGTACTGACTCGGCAACCATAGTGATAGTACCATGTACCTTTTTGGTGCTATAATGTTGGTATCGGTTACTGTCACAATAGTCATAGTGTTAGTAACCTTTACAGACTCGGTATTTATATTATATAAAGTAAGCTAGCGTTGAAGTCGCATTGTCGAGACTATAACATGTTAGCTACTCTACTGCAGGTTTACACATTCGTCTTGGAGATTGTACCGTCCTATTATCCCACATTCCTCACCAAAATATTTAGTGGTTAAAGGGCATAATACCGGCTCCTACTGATGAGTCGCCAGTAAGCACGAAACGAATGTGCATGAGATTATACTTTCTGTTCATGCTATCTTTGGTTTATCCTTCTGGTCACAAGTGAACTAATTTTTTACTAGGTTCGCAACATCTAATACATACTTGCATATATATTAGTTTTTCGCAACAAACAGTATTTAACTGTTTGATGTGTTGAGCCATCTGTTGACATAGGTACACGAAAATCAATGTTGAATTAAACGAACATTGGTTGCGCGGATGGTGATAACAAACTTGATTTGAAGTACTGGATGAATTGCCTTTTCTACACTATACAATTCTTAGTTTATACTGACATATGTAAGTAATTAATGAATGTTGAATTACTGAGGCACAATAATTGGATGGGGGCGAAACAACATAGTTTGAGAAAACAAGAATCGGTTAATTGTGCAACAATCTATCGCGCAGAACATTATTTTTCAAAATTGTAGCTTTATCTTATTCGATGTACGAAAAATTGTTTCACATTGCCTAGCGAATAAGTTTTTGTTGCACGCATCAAATCACATCAGGTGTCATTTCACGTGAAATGCAACTGATGAAGGCCTACGGTAAGTCTGGCCGAAATATTTTGTCAAAAGAAAATTACTGGAACAATGAAAGCTGCGTTAGTCAAAACGCAGATCAGGTAAAAACAGATGGTTATGTGCCCGTATGAACAGGCTTCGATCGTCCACTATCGTCATCAGAGCACGGAGAAAAAATAAAATGACGAGGATCGTTCTGGCTACTTAACCGCTTACTAATATAACAAAAAGTTTTAATGATTTTAAAAGCCTTCACTATTTTCGGCACGTGTACACTCATCTAAGTGAAATTGCAGTGATCTAAAAGCATACGACGATGCACGCAATAAGCGCGCACCAGCCAATGTGCGTATGCGCGCGCGGAATGAAAAGAAATCAGTTTCATATAATTAGCTACACCTTTATCACTCATTCAAGTGAAATTAAATTGATAAATGTCAATTCCTCTTTGTCCACATCAGACCTATTTTTTAAACTTACTTTCCTAAGTGAAGAATGTAAGAGTGATATTCTGTTATAAAGGCGGAATTTACTACTGGACTTAATGATTGTCAAATTGTTTGTGGGATGTACTTCTCGTTGAAAAAAGCCTTCCGAAACTGGAAGCCACAATATGCGGAGTAAAATTGAAAACAGTTGCTGCAGATACATTTTTGAGCCTAAAAAGTGTCTGTAGAGGAATTTCGGTTGCTACTATAGGGGAGCTTCTAAGACGACAGGCTCGGATAAACCATTTGTGCGGAATGATAATCTAACTTCAAATAACTCCTCAGAACTTACTTTTAAACTAAATTTCATATGTCCTTCGGTTAATTGCTATATATTCTCTCACTTATTTCTGTTATGATGAAATAAAATTTATTACAACATACTTATTATAACAATGTATGTTTACTCACCGTTTCACTCATTACCATAGGGACCGTTTGAGAAGCAAAAACCTTTAGAATAGAATATACAAGATTATTACCTGAAGCAAATTTGAAAGCTTCCCGTAATATCAATAATAAAAATAACTTTTAATAAACTTCAATATTTCTTTAAATCAAGTTTGCGAGCTTGAAGTAAACAGCATTCCCATTGTATTTAACCAGTCTTCGCACAGAATAACAAAACAACCGTCAGCCGCAACGCACTGACGCGTTTCGACCTTCGAGGGTCATCATCACAGTACGACGGAAAACTGACTATCTAGGATCAGACCTCATTGAATATATATTGAAATCAAATTTAGATATGCGTCTCTCACATCTAGCAGTCTCGCATACATTGAACATGACTGGAAATGTCGGCTGCAAAATTTCTATGCAGTAACGAACATAAACTGTTTGCAGCTTTCGCCACATATACATATATAGGAAATAAAATTTAACAATAATTGATTGCGCGGGTGGTGGTAGCAATTCTTTAAATCAAGTTTGCGTGCTTGAAGGAGAAACCAATCCCATTGTTGATCCTCGATAGTCAGTTTGCCGTCGTACTCTGATGATGATTATTGAAGGTCGAAACGCGTCAGTGCGTTGCGGTTGGCGGTAGTTTTGTTATGTTATTCGACGACTGGTTAAATACAATTGGATTGGTGTTTACTTAAAGCTCGCATACTTGATTTAAAGAATTGTTACCACCACCAGCGCAATCAATTATTGTTAAATTGTATTGCCTATATATGTATATGTGGCGAAAGTTGCAAACAGTGAATGTTCGTTACTGCATAGAAATTGTGCGACCGACATTTCCAGTCAAGTTCAATGTATGCGAGATTGCTAGAGGTGAGTGCCGCATATCTAAATTTGTTTTCCATATATATTCAATGCGGTTTGATCCTCGATAGTCAGTTTGACGTCGTACTCTGATGATGATCAAGGAAGGTCGAAACGCGTCAGTGCATTGCAGCTGGCGGTAGTTTTGTTATGTTGTTCGACGACTGGTTAAATACAATGGGATTGGTGTTTACTTCAAGCTCGCAAACTTGATTTATATAATTGTTACCACCACCCGCGCAATCAATTATTGTTAAACTTCAATATTTTATGCCCCAAATATCGGATAAACCAGATATTATCGTAGAAATAACCCAAGCTCGTTTTAATGAAAACCAAGTCACGTATACAAAGCCATTAATTAATAAAATTAAACCGTATTTAGCAGGATAAATATAAAGAGAATAACACAGCACACAATTTAAAATTTATAGCTAATGGCAAAGAACTATAATTAATAAGAGGGACAAAATGCGTAAAAGCATATTGGCAAAGATAAGTTAATCTACAGAATGATGCGTTAATTATATTCAATGAATAATGACTAGGACGTATGAATTTAAAATTAATTGCTACCTTAGAATGACTAATAAACATATCAGATACTTTACTTTAAATCAAGTTTATGAGTGAAGTAAGCACCACCACATGGTTTTAAATCATTCGACGAAATAAATAGTAAAACTTCCGTCAATCACGTAACTATGTCCATGACGGCTATCTTAGTACGACGGAAACTATGAAGGAGACTGTACGTAATATGCGCATAGAAAGCGATAGATATGTGGCCTTTATTCACCGAGTACTGAATTATAATACTATTCAGTCAAAATAACTAATATATATATATATATATATATATATATATATATATCAGAAATTTATCACCACGTATCAACACGTTTAAGAACATCGCTTTTTGTCTGCAAAATACTTTTATAAGCGTGCCATTTAGATTCTAATTTTCAATGTAGCAATATTAAATTAAACCAAAGATGAGGACAAAACGTTCAATAAATTATGATGCACAATAATAAAACTATTGACTAGTAGGCATCCTAATTGTAATGCTAAGATGTTCAAAAAGAGGGGCTTTACCGAAACCGAGCTATATGTATACATCAACAACAAGCCTAGTAAATTATATATATATATATATATATATATATATATATATATGAAGATATATATATATATATATATATATATATTGTAGAAATAAACTAAGAATTGCGCAAAAAACAAATGCTATCAATCATCTGCATCAATTTCGTCATTATCATATACTTATCAGCAGATGCTAGTATTAGAAATTAATAAGAAAGTCGAACAAATAAGTGGGTCTCGTTAGTAAATCAAATAAGAGAGCGTCGTACTAAATAAATGATCATAAATTGCAAGGGCGGTGAAAGCAATTATTTAAATTAAGGTTATGATCTTGATCTAAACACCAATCTCATCATGTATCTGCATTTGCCCATGTTAACTAATCATTGTATAATGTAGAAAAGTGAATTTATCCAGCAGATCGGTTTCGTCGTTATATCGAATTATTCACGTAGTGTTCAGAATTTGCCACGGACAGGGCTAGATCCTAGGTAAGTTTATTTCGGATATTGCCACTAACCATTACCGCACGCAACAAACTATTTTCAGTTGTATACTAACTAGGGTGATTTGGTTAGCCTTTCCTACAATTGGAGCATATATACCATTTCTTTGTATCTAAAGTTACAAATAACCACCCCTAATATGCCAATATAGACCAGTTACCAGGGGAAGTGGTAGTGAATTGAACATTTATATATTTAGATAAACCTTAGTAGCAAGAGTGGAGATTACAATTATTTAAATCAAGTTGCGATCGTGATATATAGACAAATCAAATTATGTATATATATATATATATATATATATATATATATATATCATTATAAACCACGCATTGCATAATGTAGTAAAGGAAATTCATCCAGTGGACCGATTTCGTCCTTATTGGGAAATTTCCAGTATTGTCTAGAATTTGCCGCAGACAGGAAACTAATTCGACATCTTTACTTCGAAGTCTGTGACTCTAACCTTTGTGTCACCCTGCCCCACGCCTCACAGAATTTTCCAGTTATTTACTAAGTCATGTTTATTTGTATTGACTTTCACATAATGAAAATTGAAACTTTAGGTCTATTGGGATGTCGAACAGGCTCTACTTAACAGAAAGGCTATCCCAACGCACATAATTTAATATATTACCGAAAACTGTATGTTGCGTGCAGCAGGTTGAATTATTGGTGAGTGTTACAAACATTGAATTCGACGTGCCCAGGTTCGAGCGCTCTTCATGGCAAATTATGGTTAGTACGTGAAGAGATGCAAAACTTTGACGATAGTGGTCATTTCTACATGATATCATGTTTAGTTTATACTGGAAAATGTATGCATAATGAGATCACAGTTTGTATAAAGTTTTCAACCTTGACTAAATCAATTGTTATCACTGCCAGTGGAAACAATGTTCATTTAATAAAATAACTGCCAAAATTGCTGCAAGCGGTGCTCAAACGAAGGTATTTATCCTTTGGAGTGTTGAAATTACTCTACCATGCCACCCATTTGTGCTTTACGTTATATATATATATATATATATATATATATATATATATATATATATATATATATATATATACATTATTAAAAAAAAATGGTGAACTTAGAAACTATCAATTTATATATATAGAATAATCAACACAACATTACAATTTTTTATTTCTATGCACCTTGTATTTACATTTGATTAATTGGGTGACAACTGGTCTGATTTTTAATATATTCACCACAGCTTTCCACTATCTTAGAACTTTTTAACGAGTGATTTTTACTTTAACATAAATTGTGCTCATATGCTATACGATTAACAGGAATTTTAATATTTGCACATGGACTGTTCGTTTGTTCAGGGATTGTCGTTCTTCAGATGGACTGAATACCGGACAGATTCCATTCTATAATTTATTCGTTCTTAGTGGATTATCGTTGTACACTGGACACGTGAATCAGACTAGTTCCAATTAAATGATGCTTTTAGAAGGATACAAACACTTTGGTGTGTCCCAGCACATTGGTGTGGGCATCTTTCAAGAATGACAGTCAAATAAATTTACGCCTTCAGTTTACTTTCTCTTGTGCACACATTGATGTATGAGAATTGTATGTGACAAATGTCAAATCGAGACATGTATGACGATTAAATGCTGTGAAGAACATCGTCTCTTATCTGGCTAGATAAAGATTTGCATTATTGGAAGGAAAGTTATCAAGCCACGTATATTCAGACAACGGGAAAACGCAAGGGTGCAGTTTGGCCAAATGTTTGGACCAATAAATTTACTTTTGATTTTGACAAAAATTCCCAGAACAACTTGCAACTACTACTTGTCTAGATCAGATCAAATGGGAAATAAACAGCTGGACGTGTCATAATTGGCAAACATAAATAAAGCGGCTTCTCTGGATGAGTATGAGTCGATATCATGTGAATTTGGCTGAGTTGACAAAGCAAAGAAAAACTTGGTTTGATGCAAAAATGTCAGCCACGCGATGATATTATCATTGCTCTGTTCAGTTCATATTTCGTTGTAAAATATCTAATTGAGGAGAAAATTGTCAAAAATTTGCATCATAAATTATTAGAGATTTGTTATTTAAAGCCGTAAGCGTGAAATTTGTTTCAATAGAAAATAAATATCTCGCAAAAGTCATAGCGTATATATATATATATATATATATATATATATATATATATATATATATATATATATATATATATATATATATATATATATGTATATACATATATATTCAGATGCATAAAAATAACCTTTTGTTCAGTCTTTCCTTCAGGAGAATCCTATATGGCATCGCTCAGACCTCAATATCCAACTAGAGACCAACAAAATGGCAGTATAGAACATATTTATTAAAATCAACGTTGCTATCTTGACATAAGCATCTGACCCATTAATTAATTACATATGTCAGTATAAACTACGAAGTTTAAAGTGTAGAAAAGGCAATTCAACCAGTAGACCGGTTTCATTCTTATTGGGAATTCATCATGTACTGGGTAGAATTGGCCGAGGACAGGCCTGAACCTGGGCACGTCTAAGCTTGGAATCGGTGCCTAAATATTTAAGCCACTCTGCCGCACATACTTATACAATTTTCAGTTATATAATAACTAATGCAACTTGGTTAGTCTATTTTTCCTTTAGGTGGAGCTTATAATTTGATCAAAAGTTAGAACATACACCATGTCACATTGGGAAATTAATTTAATTATAGAACAATGGAAAAATTATATATATATATATATATATATATATATGAGAGAGAGAGAGAGAGAAATAGAAATAGTTGTTAGTATAAACTGTAAAATGCGTAAGATAGGAAATGGGATTCATCAAATGTAACAATTACGTACGTATTGAGATCTCATGAAGTATTTACATGATTTTTTTCAGCCGAAAATAGAACCCGGGCACATTTTCTTTAAATTTTACACCCAATCCACTGTGTCACCTAAACAGCCCATTTAATGCAGTTTATTTGGATACGCATCTAGGCGTATAAATTCCTGATTTAATTACATAAGATAGCGAATATTGTACATGAACTCTACAAATACTGCGTCAGTATTGCGCAAATTTCTATAAATATAAATGAATGCAGACAGTAGTTAAATTCAGAGCATTCTGGTTATGATCTACGTAAATAATGCTCAGTGCGACGAGAATCGTACTTTGCATAAACCCAGAATTGCTTTTCCAATAATGTTTGTCTTAATATTGCTTCATGTGCAGACACGATGGCGTTACTGCTTTTGATAAGATCCAAATATAATGAGCAATATATCATTCGGGGTTATGATATTGATCTGGAACATTCAATGGTATACACTCATGGCTAATAATAAGTTTTCCAATAAGGACGAAATATGGTCTAGATGGCTGTAATGTTCCAATTAAAAATCAATTTACAAATGGAATTTGTGGCTGGTTAATTGTGTTTTTGTACCTGAAGTGAAGTCCAAATAAAGAAAAATATAATTCTCTAAATCAAGTTTGCGAGCTTGAAGTAAACACCAATACCACTGTATCTAACCAGTCATCGAAGAACATAACAAAACTACCGCCAGTTATGTTGTTCGACTGGTTAAATACAATGGCATTGGTGTTTACTTCAAGCTCGCAAACTTGATTCAAAGAATTGTTACCACCACCCGCGCAATCAATTATTGTTTAAAGAAATATATAGCAAATATAGCTTTTATAACGTTTAGAAATATACACAACATGTGAACCTTGTGACCTTTTGAATCTAGTATACAGCTCTGCATAAAATGACCAAAGTCTTCGATCCGACCGACAGCCCTTGCTGCAACTGAGGAATTGAGCTCTATTTACGAATCTATGGTCTACTGGTTGAGTTACCAGAGATACCTTATATCATGCTTAGTTTATACTGAAAAATGTGTGTACAATACAATTAAACAATAATTGATTGAGTGGGTGGTGGTAACAATTCTTTAAATCAAGTTTGCGAGCTTCAAGTTAACACCAATCCCATTGTATTTAACCAGTCGTCGAAAAACATAACAAAACTACCGCCAGTCGCAACGCACTGACGCGTTTCGACTTTCCATGATCATCATCAGAGTACGACGGAAAACTGACTAGCGAGGATCAAACCTCATTGCATATATATATAAATAAAAATTAGATATGCGGCTCTCACCTCTAGTAGTCTTGCATACATTTTACGTGACTGGAAATGTGTATAAACTTCGTTTATTGTGCAAATACCAAACACAAAAGAAAAATTTTAATATTTTTTAATCATAATTCACTCAATCCATGGTCATTTAATCGAGCAAATCTTCAATTAAAAGCGTCTTCCACAGGTAGCTAAGTTAATGTTTTATAAGAACAGATTGGAGACGGATAGTTGAAATTTAGGTGTAGAGAGTTCTCACAAAGGCTCACTCTGAAGGCAATGGTGTAGAGAGTTCTCACAAAGGCTCACTCTGAAGGCAATGCTAATTAAAAAACCTTGGACTAGTATATAACTGAAAATTGTGTGTATTGTACAGTAAGATGTGTCGGTGGATTCAGTAACAATCTTCGAAACAAATGTGTCCTGGTTCTAGCCTTATCCACAGGCAAAATCCCAGACCATACTTGAAGAGTTTCTAATACTGGATGAAATTTCTATGCTAATTTATTCAATGCTTAGTTTATAATGACAACTGTATATATATTGGGATTTAAGTTTATGCCAAATTCGCAAACATGATTCAAATAATTGGTATCACCAAGCGCTCACTTGATGATTTATTAAAAGCAAATACAAGTTCTTTAATGTATAATATACTCGCAGACATTGTGCAAACAAATTTACTTTGGATTCGATCGCTGTGTGGAATATATTGACATGCTTCTGTATAAAACTGATGAAATCTTTCTCTAGGAGACCGACTGAATTGTTCATCGGATGCATTGTGGTGAGAAAACCACTAATGTATGAGCATAAACAGTAATTTAGATATTTTCAGAAAATTACAATGAAACAAATGTTTAATTATGAAGCACGAATAAAAACGATATTAAATGATATATGGTTCTGAAGAAATATAATAGGAGCAGACATTATTATGGTAAGTAAATCAACAATAAGCATATTGTAAGACGTTGAATTGGATCAAACAGAAGTTCGATTATCGAAATTTTTGTGCTGCATAATGATATCCATATTTCGACTATCAATAACAATTTTTGACAAAGGAAAATATTTTTTATGTAAGAATAATTTGATTTGGTTGCTTAAAATAGTCGCCAATTATGTATACTTTTTTTATAACAAATACGCAAACTTGAAATAAACACGAACCCGACCGTCTAAGTAG
>JAQBSW010012751.1:0-15859 GCA_029291075.1 Eudiplozoon nipponicum
TCCATATCGTTGTTGACGAATAACCATTTGCAGCTGCCAAAATCTTTGCGTTCATAAATTGGACCATGTGGCTGACGTGTAGGACAGATCGGCCGATTCTGAGCGTTATATTGTTGAAAACTGCGAATTGGAAACAGAATTGCCGGATCTTTCATCGTTATTGCAGTTTCAGAGCGTGATCGGACTAGTTCGCCAGGCAGCCGTAGACATTCGCCAAATACCATTTCAGCGGATTTACATTTGATCGGCTCACGAGGTATTGTACGCATTGATAAGAGTACTTTCGGAAAAACCGCAAGCCAATTTTCTTCTGGGCTAGCCTTGAGCGCCACTTTCAGTTCTCGGTGTGGCCTTTCGACGAAACCATTTGCTCTCGGATTGCGAGCCGCGGTCACGGAGTGTTTAACACCATAGTATTGCAGAAGGGCTGCGTACTCTTTGTCGAGGAACTGTGCATCACGATCGGTTGTCACTTCAGCTGGAGCACCAAACCAAGCGAACCAATTGAGCTCCAAAGAATAACTGACAGTTTCTTGCTTCATGTCTGGCAGTGGTATAACCTCATGGCATCGAGTGAGGAGATCCCGTATTGACAGTAGATATCGCATATTTTTCACGGCAGGTTAGGTTACCAGATCCACGTGTATGTGCGTAAACCGGACTTTGGGCACTTGAATGACTTGAGGCGCCGTTTTGGTGTGTCTCGTCACTTTGCATTTCTGACATTCTAGATATTTTTCTGACCATTTCTTAACAACTCGCCGCATACCAGGCCAAAAATACGTTCTGGATAGAATTTTCACTGATGCTTCGCCAGATGGGTGGCTCATTGAATGGGAGACTGCAAAGATCTAGTGACGGAGTTTTTCAGGTATACACGGCCGAGGGCCCACGCCAGTTATTTCATACTGAAGCAGAGTTCCATCATAATCAAATATTTTCAGGCGAATGACATCAAATGTTCGAAGTGATGGATCATCTTGCTGAGCTGTTTGCAATTCCTCAGTGCTTATAGGTGAAGGACACAAGATAGAAGCACTGAGTTCTGCAGGATGGCTAAGGGAGTCTGTGACCACGTTTTATGATCTATCGACATGAGTGATTTCATATTCATACTCGTGTATTCGTGTAAGTTGTGAGTTGACACGTCGTTAATATAAATACTCTTCTTTCCTCTCAGCATCGGAAGTAGTGGAAGATGGTCAGTGTAGATCTTGAACTTTCGGCCATCCAGATAGGTGTAAAAGTATAGGATCGACCGATAGATTGCGAGTAATTCTTTTCCTAATGTATTATATCGCGTCTCGCGAGGTTTTAGTTTTTGCAAATAGAAAACGATAGTTTGGTGTATTCCACTGATGGATTGTTGAAGTACTGCGCCTATGGCAACGTCGGATGCGTCAGTTATCAATTCAAATGGTTGAGACCAATCCCGGGAATGTAGCATGGTCGCTTTGCATAGGGCCCTTTTGGCATCCTCGTAAGCCTGCATGTCGTCCACGTTGAGCTGAATCGGTTGTGATTTCTTGACAAAACGGCTTTCTGGCACGAGATATTTGTGAAGAGGTGCCAGAATCTTGGCAAGGCAGGGTACAAATCGAGAATAGTAGTTCATCTTGCCCAAGAATCGTCGTAATGCCCGAACGGTGGTTGGAGGCTGTAGATCTTGAATAGCACGAACCTTAGTAGGTACAGGTGTCATGCCTTCTTCGGAAATTTGATGACCAAGTAATTCAATTGATTTCTGTGCAAGGACGCATTTGTTACCATGAAGTCGGAGGCCATAGTCTGCTAGACGTGTGAGCAGGATCTCAATATGTTGTATATGATCGGTCATTGAGTTGGAGAATACCAGGATGTCGTCTAGATATGGAATTACAAATGGTAGACCATCTAGTATTTCGTCCATAACGCGTTGGAATGTTTGCGAGGCATTCTTGAGACCGAAAGGCATATAGTGATATTCGTGCGTACCACCTTCGGTGAATCTGAGTGCAGTATATGATACTGAGTCTTTGTCCATCGGTACTTGATAGTAGGCTTTCACTAGGTCAGAGTTTTGAATACACAGCATGACCGATAGCAGATCTGAGTAGGTCAGCTGGATTTGGCAGGATGTACGAATCAGACTTTGTGCAAGAATTGAGAATACGATAATCCCCGCACACCCTGAATGTTGCTGGTTCACTCTTTGGTACTACTACCACAGGTGACGCAAAAGGTGAGCTGGATCGTGTACAGATGCCTTGTTGACGTAGCATGGCGAATTCTTGCTCGGCAGCCTTATGTTTGTGTGGTGCCAATGGACGTGCTCGTGGAGGATGTAGAAGTGGTTTCGACAAGATGATACGATGGGCTGTGATGGCACGCTTCCTCTTGAGATCGGGCATGAAGGAGATAGGTTTGAAAATTTCTTCATGACGTTTCAGAACATCGTCCAGTTGCGGTACATGAGGAACTGGAGAAATAAGCTGTATAGATGAGACTGCTTTGGCGCGAGTCGTATGTTTTAGCGCTGATGTAAGCAACTGATTGTCTGCAGTGCGTATCTCTCGTGTTCTTGGACGAATGGTCAGGTCGAAGTGTTTGAGAAAGTCACGTCCAATGATGTTTCTTGTCGTGTTGGCGATGAAGAACTGATAAT
The DNA here is from genome assembly GCA_029291075.1 of Eudiplozoon nipponicum. Taxonomy (NCBI): domain Eukaryota; kingdom Metazoa; phylum Platyhelminthes; class Monogenea; order Mazocraeidea; family Diplozoidae; genus Eudiplozoon; species Eudiplozoon nipponicum. The sequence goes on from JAQBSW010012751.1 coordinate 2,645, forward strand.
TGAAATAATTTTATGAGTTCGAGAACGAGATTGTGTGTACTTGAACCACAAACGTCGCTATGTTGGAGCCATTGGCGCAGGTCAGACTGCTGGTGTCGACTGGGTGGGTGGGTTCGAGATAATTGCGGCCTAGTAAGCTTACATCTGATCCAGTGTCTATGAGAAATAATTCGCCAGAGGTTGCGTCACGGATGACAAAAGATGTTGATAGTGGCAACTGACGATGAGACTGGTTGCTGGCATTTGGGCGTTTGAAGCATGACTTGACTGGAGCCGTCGCTGTAAATACAAAAGTTTGATTGCGCTCTACCGCGAAAGCAATGTGCTTCGAGTCATCAGACGTGGAGCGGCCAACGATCTTGGGGTGCTCAGCCTCTACTACAGCAGTTTTCCGAACTTTCCATGGGCGGATCCTCCTGAGTTGTTGAGGGTGACCGCGCCCACTTGAACGTCGCGTCTGTGCGCAAGAATGTGCAGCCGCTTCTGAGGCAATAACGTGTGGAGTGGCCATATCTGCGGTGATTTAGACACCACTCCGCTGGTAACTGTGAAACTGTGGCCCTGTCTCTCGACGTCGACCTCCGGGACGGTGGTCGACGCTGGTCACGCCTGCTCTGGTCGCGTCTATTATGGACGGCATCGACTAAGGCCAAATTTGGCCTGACGGTGAGGTTCTCGAGCAGGCTGATGAGGCGTTCATTCGTGACATTTGTTCCGGCTGATGATGCGGTGGATTGTGATTTGGACAGTCTTGAGCTGTAGTGGTGTTTCTTCCACCACTTGTCTAGACGTCCTTGCAGAACGTCGTCTTGTACTTCGAGGGATTCGCGCAGGAACGTGGCTATCTCTTGTAGTGCCGGCAGTAGCTTCTGTATAAAAATTCGCATTACGATTTCCTGGGGAAGGTTGAATTCCAAGGCTTTCTGCTCCATCTCCCTAAATAGCTCAGAAGGCGTGCGGCTACCTAGGGACATCTGGCTTATTAATTCTGTAAGCCTGTCTTCTTGATCTGGTTTCAAACGCTGCTTGACGGCGCGTTGCAGGCTCTACCATGTCTGCGCACATGTGCCCTCTGTGTATTGATGCAGAATATCTTTGAGTCCGCGTCTAAAAGACATTGGGATCGTCTCCCAAGCCCTCAAAAATATTGAGCCCTCTTATGTTATATTGGACACCTTGGCTAATAAAGTAACATTGTCGACCCACTCATCAAGGTAGTCTGGATCAAATTGGCATAATTTATACTGTGTCCATGTGTTGGTGCGGCCTGTTGCTGGGCTCACAACCGGGCTTCCTGCATTTCCGGAACTGGACGTCATCTTATGCGTATGACTGTTGTCGAGAATAGATGGTAGTGTAACATCGTCCTCACCCGTCATCGTGCGGCTGTCTTCGAGCATTGGAATCTCGCGAGGGTGTTTTTCTGTGATATGTGTTTAGAATTTACTTTCCATCGTAGCATTCATGCAAAGTGCTTGAATTTCTCATAATCTAGATGTTTATTAATTCTTTGCTGGCTGTGAGTTCGACAAACCGGGGCACCATTTATGTTGGAATTTCGCGGGGTTAATTACTCCCTTTATTTGATTGGTAGCGGCTGTGGAGACCGTGCAAATGATCAATCCCCGGCTTTTTACCGATGGGTGATGTGAGAAGACTAATACGAATGATCACAAATGTATTGTACATATCGTTGCATATAAATTCATAAGTAGACCAAATTGACCGTGCTCTAGACGGCCATAAAATGAAATTGTTCACAAAGTTGAATGTCTTATGTACAAGTCACAGTTAATCAAAATTGTCCGAGATCTACACGGCAGCAAAATGAACGCTGTTTACAAAGTTGAATGTCTTACACACAAGCAATTATTCTTTCACAAATGTCCAAGTTGAAATGTATATATGTAACCGATTGAAAATACATGATGATATGAATATAGTCACTGGTAAAATTTGTCACTCATGATAAATGAATTAAAATCGTGTAAAACTTCAATGAAAAAAATTCAAATATAATTATTTCATTGTTTGCTATGGTTTTAACTTATTTAATTATAATAATCCATTGTACTCTGAAATTCGAATAGGAATATTTAAATGAGAACAGTAAATCACTTGCATAAACTGCGAATAATCCAACTGAGCGAAATAAATCCGCTGTGACACCATAATCCACGCCTGTTCCTTGCGTATTGCGCGCGACTGTGTAGATTTAATAAACAACCCTATTAATTACAAATAAAATTGCAGTTCAAGAAATCTCAATTATAACTGCTTGAAACTAATAGAGATTGTTTCTGAAATCACAGTTAAGAGAAATATTGTGTAAGAACAGAGTTAGATTATCTGACCTTAAAGAGCACCATATTTGTCAAAATCGAAAGTCGTTGGGTTGTAACGCGGAGCCGCGTGTTACAATATAATGATATGTTATGTTAAAATAATGACAATAGGGAACAAAATCTTAATTAGATATAATACAGACCACAGTCATCCTAAATTGCGCGAAGATCCAATATGTGTACAGGTCAATGAAAAATGAAGACCGAAAAAATCGCAATAATATTGGTAGAAATTCATATCAAAACACGTGCAGACCAGACAAAAAACACTGATTGGATTGCTGATGAAAAACGTTTTTCAAAGTAAGAAGGACTATTGACCAAGCAGAAATGTTTATTTTGGACTGGTGCTCAGTGCAAGAAACTTTCAAGAGAAATATGTTTGCGAAAATTGAGAATTACTACTTTTTAAGAACACATGTTTCTCTTGTAAATCTAAATTTCTGGCCTTGATCGATTTAAGTTTTCCTATTTCAATGTAATCAAGACATCATTCAATTACATATAAAAAAGTGAGATACTGTTTATGGCGATAAACAAATATGTATCCTATTATTTATTAGGTGTTGCGCACCTAGTAAAAAATAGTTCAATTATGACCAGAAGGATAAACCAAAAACAGCATGAACGGAAAGTATAATCTAGTGCACATTCTTTTCGTGCTTACTGGCAACTCATCAGTAGGAGCCGATATTACGCACTTTACCCTCTATATATTTTGGTGAGGAATGTGTGAAATAGGACGGTACAATCTCCTAGACGAATGTGTAAAATTGCGGTAGTGGAGCAAACATCGTATAAAGTCTCGACAAAGCGATTTCAACGCTATCTCAACCCATATAATATATATACCGTATTATGGCTATTGTGTCAGTACCCAATACCAACATTATAATACCGAAAAGGTATATGGTAATAACATTATGGTTGCCGAGTCGGTACATGGTACCATGAAGATGGATTTCAATGTGTGCTATTGTTCACGAAAATTGAGAGTTAATACTATTTATAAACAAATGTTACTCTAGTAAATATATAAAGTCCGGCCTTGATCGATATGAGATTTCACAAATCGCGGTAATCATGATATCATTCAATTAAATATATACGAATGAGATACTATTTTTGGTAGGAAATTAATATATATCAATTATGTATTAGATGTTGCGCACCAGCAATAAATTAGTTCAATTATGATCAATAGAATAAACCAAAGACAGAATTAACGTAAATTTATTCTCGTGCACATTCATTTCGTGCATACTGTCAACTAGTCAGTAGGAGCCAGCATTACACACTTTACCCACTATGTAATTGCGTGAATAATGTAAAATAATAGGTCGGTACATCTCCAAGACCTAATAATGCTAAAATAATATAAAGTATCCACATTCTTCACCTAAATATATTTAGCGTGAAAAGTATAATGCCGGATCCTACTGAAGTGTCCCAAGTTAGCACGGAACGAATGTGCTGTTTTTGGTTCATCTTTCTGATCATAACCAAACTTATTTGTTACTGTTAAACGAACATTGGTTGCGCGGGTGGTGATAATTCTTATAATCAAGGTTGCGGTCTTGATATAAGCACCTGACCCATTAATAACTTACATATGTCAGTATAAACTAAGAATTGTATAGTGTAGAAAAGGCAATTCATCCAGTAGACCGGTTTCGTCCTTATTGGGAACTCATCATGAACTGGCCAGAATTTTATATCCAAAGTGTTGGTATCCTGTACAATATTGGTTTACATGTTATATAATGTGAGTTGGCGTTGAAATCGCATACCCAGACTTTATTCGATGGTAGCTTGAGTACAAAAGATTTACACATTCGTCTAGGAGAATATATCGTCATATTTTCCTACATTTCTCACCCAAATATATAATGGGTAATAGGCATAATACCGGCTCCTACTGATGAGTCACCACTATGCATGAAACGAATGTGCTCGAGATTATACTTTCCGTTCATGCTGTCTTTGGTTTATACTTCTGGTCATAATTGTACAAATTTGTTACTATGTGCGCCATACCTAATATATAATTGCATATATTAGTTCCTCGTCAAGAACAGTATCTAAATGCCGTGAAAATGTATGAATGTTGCAGTCGTGATTGTGTCTAGAAGTACTTCTAGAAACTTGCTCTGCATTTCATTTGGTTGGCTTATGTTACTTTTGTGTAGATTCGCCAGAATAAGTAGATTTTTTGAACTCGGAATGTCTAAGTTTCTGCTCGAAGGCTTAGAATTGCTTTGTTGAAAATCTGCGGCAACACAGTTAGGGCTGGCACACGTAGAAATCTGAATAGTGGATGACCAATAATGTATGACGTTTTGTGCAACAAGAAGCAGATTTGCTAAACTTAAAACTAAGCGACGAGATGACAATGCGCAAGTTTTGAAGTGGGCGTAGGTAGGCAGTCAACAGGATAGAGCGGCAGCAATCTCACGTAGCGAGCAGAGCAGAAATGTTTTGGGTGATAATGGAATCGTGCTTATATAATTGTGCAATCTCATGCCATTAGTCAATGGAAAATTTTCGTGATTTTATTGATTCAGCGAATTGAAATTTGAATTTGATTTTGACAATATTTCGACGAATTAATCTGAACCGTTACAATATAAGAACAGACAAAAATACGTCAACTAAGGCTAATAAATTAGGCAAAGAATTTCTGAATCAATTAGCGAACGAAGTCTTGTGAAGAAAAGGTATACAGGACCAATTAAAACAATTTAACATTATTAAAACATCTTATGTAAAGTATGTAGAGGAAAAAAATGATTTAATCCAGAATATGGCAAAAGCTGATATAACAAAATATTACACACGGTCTGATCGTCTAAGGCCTGTGATTGTGAAATTATCACATTAACAAATAAAAGGCGAATACGCTAATTTTCACAAGCAACAGAAAAGCGTTGATGAATAATCAGGATCAGAGATCATCAAATCCAGAACATGCTAGCATAAGTAGTCTGTCAATTTGTTCAAAATCACGAAAAAGGATGTATCACTGCTAAATATTTTGGAAAGCGGAGTGAAGAGAACTATAGCCACAACATCAAACAAAAGAAATATAAATAATCTAATCATTAAATATAGAAAACAGTATAGATTAGTCACGTGCTACATATAATTTATTTTAAGCCAACTTTGGAAGCATTAAGAACAAAATGTTTGTGTTGTATACTTATATATATATCATATAACGGTTTTAAATTTATAAAATTATCTGAAACTTGACTCAGCAAGGACATTGAAAATTATGAATTGGTCATGCCTCATTATTCTTTACTTAGGAAAGACAGATCGTTGGATAAATGATGAGGAGTATTTATTTGTAGTAAATCTATGTTAAATGCGAAAATGTTACATACTAGTGAACATAGTGCTGTCATTGGCTTTATATCTATACAAATCGATTATTTGATAGTATCTGCGGTTTACAGACCGCCGTATGATAGATTAAATGATGATGCAATTCTTACCAATTCTTTTAATCTATTTTGGACTGCCAAGGTTATAATGTGGTGGTAGGCGATTTTAATGAGATGCATGACTGCGAAATAACCAATCTTTTCTCTAATCATGATCTAATGCAGATTATAAAGAAATCAACCAGAAGTACGGAATGATTAGATTGTGTATATTTAGAAATTGAATCGGTTAACTCGCACAGTTATTACATTGTAAACTACTTTAATGAATTGGATCACAAACAAATTATTTTGCAATGGAACAATTTAAGGTGCAAAAGACAGAAACATATACTTGAGAGTGCACACATGCAATATTCCAGAAATAACTGGAATCGTTTGAGAGAGGTAAGCCTAATGTTTGATTATGAAAGCTATTGCCTTATGAAAGCTGATGAATTTATTTCTTCTATTTCAACGTTATTATCTGATTTATTTCATACATCTACGTTTACGGATATCATACCGAAACGAATCGATAGGAAATGGAAGAGGTTTTGCGGGGTAGCTATCTATTTAGTGATGCTATACCATTCCTAAATATGCCTGGTAGCTGCTGTTGAGATCCGTGCTTATGATTAGTCCCCGACCTTTTTTCGATGGATAATGTGAGAAGGCTAAGTCGAATCATCATACGTATATTGTACACAATGTTGAAAAAAAACTAAATTCATTGATAAATAAAACGGACCGTGCTCTAGACCGCAACAAAACGATATTTTGTCAACACAAGTAATTATCAATTCACAATAAAACAAAACGGACCGTGCTCTAGATGGCAACAAAACTATATATTGTCAACACGAGTAATTATCAAGTACACAAACGTCTGAATCGTGATGAATACATGTTAATGATTGAAAATATATGATGATATAAATAAAGTCACTGGTAAATATTGTCACTGATAGTTGATGGATAAAAATCGTGTAGAAACAGTCTTGAAAAAACATCACAAAAAATTATTCCACTGTTTGCCAGGTTTTTAAATTATTTAATTATAATAATCCATTGTACTCTGATGTTCTGATACGTAGAATCATATAAAAGCCGTCATTAATTGTATAAACTGAGAATAATTCAAAGAAGAAGAATAAATCCACAAGGGCACTATAATCCACCGCATGTTCCCTGTGTATTGCGCGCGGGTGTGTATATTTTATAAACAAAACCCTATTAATTACAATTAAAATTGCAGTTCAAGAAATCTGAATTAAAACTGCTTGAAAATAACAGAGATTGTTTCTAAAATCAAAGTTAATAGAAATATTGTGTAAAAACAGAGTTAGATTATTTGACCTTAAAGAGCACTATATTTGTCAAAATTGAACATCAATGGGTTGTATCGCCGAGCCGCGTGTTACAATATAATGAAGTTTAGTTTTATAAATAGTACTTAAAAATATGTTAGACTTTATTGATAATGAAAGTAATTCATCATTGCTGATAATCCATCAAAATCAGAAAGAATTATATTTTAGAATAGAATAGAATAGAATAGAATAGAATAGAATATCTTTATTTGGATTCAAACCACACATATTCCATCGAATAATAAAATTGGAAAATGTACAATATATATTTGATAAACTAATGAGCAATCCTAGATTAGGATACAAACTCCTAAAAGATTGCAGTAAATTTAAGGAGAAATTTAAGCTAATATTACCGATGGATAAAACTGAGTATGAAGTTCGCTGTGAATTAGAGGAATTATTTGGTAATTTTATATGTAATCCACAGAATGAAAGCAATATTATGGATCAAACTGATCTTTCGGGTAACCAGAAACCAGGACATGTTATCGAAAGAGATGCTTTGATACAATTATTGTTAAAAGCAAAATCTAAAAAAAACAAAACGATCACCTTGATACATCGATTTATAAACTATATCAAATTACCATTAACTTTTATGAATGCGCTCTGCATTTTTATAAACACAATTTTGAAGGATGGAAAAATACCGATCGATATTCTAACAATAGTAGGTAAATTTTTGCCAAAAGTAAGCAAGCCAACGTGCAGCAATGATTATTGACTAATCTTTATTATCCATTCATTTTTTTAAGATAATAAAATGATTGATACTAGATCATTTAGAATATATATTGCCGGTTGGTTTTGATACAAGCCAACATGGTTTTATGAAAGATTGACCGACAATTACTAAATGACTTTCAATGTGAAAACATGTAATTACAGTAGATTAGAAAATGTCAGATGAATTATTTGTCTATAAAGATATTTCAAAAGCTTTTTTCTCTATATCTTTTGATGCTATGTTGAAGACGATTAATTCATCGAATATTAGTCCTAATATTTTTATAATTCTCAGATACTATTTGTATAATAGAAGAAGGAGTATTAAAGAAAATGATTTAAAAACAGAACCGCTAAAAATAACAAGTGAAATTCCACACTTTCATTTAAAATCATATTTGCACAATTGCAAACTAAGGTTCTTATTGGCCGAGTTTGCAAACTTGCTGATGATTTGTAGAGGCTCCAACCCTATTAGTTAATGAGAACCCCATAGATGCCAAATCGGTTTCAGTCTTAATACACCTACTTGAGTTTGATAAGCTAGTATTCTCGTCCACATCTATTAATTTCATGCCTGCTATCTCTTGAGCTAACTTGCTTGTGTCCTCAAACTTAAGATTAGCTTCCATGTTAATTGAACTTATGTATATATTTGATAACCTTATATTAGGCAACTTACTGTGTACTTCTTACTTAACAGTACACCTAAATCAACTAATCTGGAAAGAAATAAGACGCGAAAAACAGAATTATTAAATTACCTATTCCAGAACGTCCGCAATATGTACGATTCAAAACACTAAAATGATAGAAGGCGTATAGTGTGAAGATCAAGAATTTTTAAACCAAAATGTAGGGAATAACAAATACAGCCTGCTAAAGAAAGTCACGCCAGGTCAGGTATCGATTAACGAACAGCAAAATTACGCACAATATACCGCCAAGTATTTAAACGAAAAATGTTCTAGAAAATAAGCGAATAATTACTTTTGAAATAATATTCGTTTTAATCAGCCACGGTGATTTAAATTTTTCAATAAATGTAACTTTAATTTTGACGGAGGAAATATCTTCCTACACAGATTTTAAAAAAATCATTCCCATCGATTTAAGAATATTGAATTTTCAAAAATAATGCAAAGCTAGGTTTGCATAACTTAAGAAGGTATTTTATAACATTAGGGCTGAGAATATACAATAAAATACGAAAGCATTAAATATATGTAATAGAACAGAATTTAATTATGCAAGTTAGAATTTAGTTACGTTTATTTTAATAGTATTTAGTCATAACTATTCATTGCACAGCTTCTGCTAAGAGAAATATTGAAAGAATAGTTATCAGTGCTAAGAACAGATGGAGACTAATAGATAGAAATATCTTATCAAACAGTATAAAATTACAAATGTATATGATTTGGATTAGACCGATACTAAAATATTTCACCGCTACTTTGAATTCAATGAAAATGGATTGTCAAATAAGCTAGAAGCTGTACAAAGAAAAGTTGTGAAACATATTAGCCCTGTGTCCTGCACGTTACACGCCGGTAGATTAAAGTTTTTATCAGTGCAAACTTTATGGTTCCGTGGATGTGATATTGCATAAAAGTATTCCATTTGAATCACTGGACTAGGGTCAATATGAATCCAATAAGAAATATTCATAAAGTTAGAACTAGATCTTGAAATTTGGCGGTCTCTCATCCTTTGGTGGTAAATGTTGCGGAGAAGTTATATTCTTTTTCGAAAATTTACAAAATTTACAATCAATTGCCAAAGGGGCTTAGAAAACGCCTTAATCTAAGATGTATTTTAAATACTTTTGTACTGAACTAGAAAAATTTACAATCCTACTGATCTTTTTAATTTTGAATATAATAATACTTTCTCGAGTTTGAATAAAGGTCAAGGATAATTATGATCAGCAACATACTTTAATGAATTTTTTATTTCTACTATCTGTATTATAATATTGGAAATATTAAGCATTATATCATCATTAGTCAAAATTACGAATAAGCAAATGCTAGTCATGGTTCTCATTTATGCATAAAGTTACACTCGAATTATACCATAATTTTTCCAATTATCAGGTCTGTGAACTTAAATGAGAAATCTATAGTTATTTATAAAATCAAATATTGTACTGTAAAACGTCCCAGGTTCAAGTAAATTCTGTACGATGTTTACAAAATTTTGAGGTGCCAAAACGGCTGAGAGTTAGTACTTAAACGAACATTGGTTGCGCGGGTGGTGATAACAATTATTATAATCAAGGTTGCGGTCTTGATATAAACACCTGACCCATTAATTACTTACATATGTCAGTATAAACTAAGAATTGTATAGTGTAGAAAGGCAATTCATCCAGTAGACCGGTTTCGTCCTTATTGGGAACTCATCAAGTACTGGCCCGAATTTGCCGCGGACAGGATACGAACCTGGGCACGTCTGCTTCGGAATCTGGTGCTCTAACCACTGAGCAGGACCGGCTCTGGTTGACTGGCTGGTGTTCCTTCTGTTGTGGCGTTGACATCAGCAACGAGAGAATATGTGAATGCTGTCTATTGTCTCGTTGAAGATCTGCGACAACACCGTGGTGACTGGCACACGTAGAGGTCCAATAAATAGATGTTGCCTCGTCTCACTATTTGTGCAGCAAAAAGATTGGCGTGACTAAACGACTCAGCCTGTGAAACAAGTCAAGACGTCAGCGTAGGAGAAAAGTCAGTATGACAGGAGACAACACGTACACGAAATGCGCAGCAGAAATCAAACGTGTCTACTGAATTGCATGGTAAATGCATCGTGCTTATATAGCATGGAAACTAAAGCTCGCACGTCATTGGTTAACAGCAAATTTCGCTTGTTTTAATTGGTGCCGCGTAAATTAAATTTAAATTTAATGAAATATGTCGGCAAATTGTTCTTGAGCCGTTACATCACTTTCCTCTCTGAAAAAAGAAAAAAATTCATTGCGACCGAGTATTCTCTTGCAGCTGTGGAGCAGCGGATGAACGAAGAATGGACGAGGCGTATGTCTTGGTTGTTGTTCAGACATATTACCGATATGAAACGTGGGAGCTGACTAGGCAGGCGTAGATCCATGCCATACAAGAGTTGTGACACACACGTTTTAATAGATTCACGAATACGGGAACACATGGAAAGTAAAAATAAAGGTAGTGCACTGACCCAGTTGCCATTAATGAAAGAGGATGCTAAAGCAGCTTTGAGTTCCCTATGCGTTCTCCCTACCATACCGTTAGATTGGGGATGGTAGGCAGTCGTCTGGCATAAGTTGCATCCCATGTACCGCAAGGTGGTTATGAAACGATCCATTGAGAAGAATGTGCCTCTGTTAGTGACGACCTCATTGAAAACACCGTAATGGGATATCCATGCAGAGATAAAATCGTTAGTTATTTTGTCTGCAGAATTGGTGCCAAGAGTTAATGCCACCGGCCATCGTGTAAATCTATCAATCATAGATAGAAGGTTGCTGAAACCTTGAATCTTTGTCAGATCAGCTATGTCGATGTGGACGATGGCTAGGAGTGCAGTAGTTTGAAAATGTTGCAACTTAGAAGGAATATGCTGAGTGATCTTTTTTTTATAGCAAACGGCACACTCGGAGACACATCGTCTAGCGTTCTGACTGAGCCTGTGACCACAGAACGACCTGTAAGAAGTCGAACAGTCGCCTTACATCCTTGGTGAGAAATTGAGTGAATTGAGTCGAAAACTTTTCTCTGAACGTTGATCGGAAGAACTGGCTTGTTGGGCTGTGTACCCGTGAAGTAAGCAATAGGTTAGCTTTCCCAGAGACGAAAAACGAACTTAGTGAGGTGACGGGCTTCTGATCTTTGACTGTGAGTGTCACCACGCTGTTTTGTTCGCAGAAGGGATGGCATTAGTGCAGGTTCACTAAGTGTCAAGCAGTTGACTATGAATGGCGACGACGATGGTGGTTGTAGCGAGACGTCTGGCCTAGAAAGTGTGTCTGGTTGAAGAGTACGCAAATAAACACTGATAAGTTTCCAAAATCCGTCGATCTCTTGTTCGAACTTGTCTCCAACAACAAACTTAGAAGCATCTGTCGTGAGTAGAAATGGTCGTTGAAAATCTGAATGAGTTAGCATTGTAGCATTTGCTAACGAGTGGATGGCGAGTTGAAGTAATTCCTCATCTTCAGATGACCAAGTAATGATGGAATTCTTGCTAAGTCTTTTTTGATTCCGCAGTTGCCTTCATAAATGATAGAGTTGTCTTGAAAGGCCGGGATGGAACTTGCGATATTAGTTTATGACTTCCAAAATTTTCTGCAACTCGCCAACAGTCTTCGGTGACTTGAGATTCCTGTTTGAATTCGGCTTTGACGGCAAAGATTGAATACCTTGTGGCGTAAAACGATGTTCTGGGTTGTCCAAGGATGTAGTTACAATCTGCGTCTTGTCACAGTTAATCTTGAGTCCGTGATTGTATAAGTGTGAGTGGACAATTCGTAAATGATTGGCATGAGATTCTAAATATGGATTGAATCTCATTATTTCATCGAGATATGACATACAGTAAGCGGTGTCGTCGCAAAGTATGTTGTCCATGAATCTTTGAAATGTCTGAGTAGCATACTAAATTCCAAAAGGCATGTAAAGATATTGGAAAAGCAAAAGGGAGTGATGGCCGCAGTCTTTTCAATATCTTTATTGGTGACGAGATATGGTTGTAGGCTTTTCTGATGTCATTCACTGAGAAGACATTGCTGCCGCTGAGTTTTTCATGCAGGGTGTTAATATTGAAAATAGGATATGCATCAGATTTTGCCACTGAATTTAACTTGCGGTAAACTCCACAGGCTCTGTACGATCAGTTTGATTTGGAGACTAAGTGCAGTGATGACGCCCATGAACTTTTCAATGGATGATGATTCCCTTTTCCAATAGAATTGAAAATTCCTTTTTGGCAGCTCTCTGATTAGCTGAGGTCATTTGTCTCTTCTTGAGTGCCACATGTTGTCCTTCTGTGACGATATTGTGCATCGTGTTGGAGACTTGTAGCTCTGACTTGCTGAGATCGAAAAGCGACTTGTGTTCTCGAAGAGCTGCTGATATCTCTGCTGAATGATGCACTGTGGTTGGCTGAATGACCTGTAACTCCAAACGCTCGGAGGCAAGTGTCCAAAAACTTTGCTCAAGTCCGGTGGAGGGGTCGATGATATTTTGATTGGCAAGATCAACAATGAGCCGAAATTTCAAAAGGAAATCAAGGCCTATTATATTGTGTGAGACCTTGGCGACGATGAAGTTGTGAGTAAATTCACGCCGTAAACCTATGTTG
>JAQBSW010012752.1:0-15857 GCA_029291075.1 Eudiplozoon nipponicum
TGAGGCAATGTTCGTGTACATATTTTTTTATGCAGTTACCTTTTGATTTTAATGTATATATTTTTACATTATAATGTATTTCTCACACATGACATTACACTGCCTATTTTGGTATGACCAGCTACTTAGAGCTAACGCTTTCGTGTAGCAACACTAAGTAGTGATCAGCTTCATATCATGGTACAGGCCACTTTCAATGCATATCTCAAATTTATCTATTTCACAAAGACCACTCTACAAATGTCATGACCACAACGTCGAGCACTCTAGCTCCTTTGGTCGTATACAAACACATTGACAACGATCCAACCTGCTTAGGTTTTTATCTTAAACCTGTCAAATTCAGAGGCGATTTACCTCGAAATCTTCACGCTGCGGCTCCAAAAACTTACACTGCTCTATTTTGCCTCACGTGCTATGACCGTCCACTAGAGCTAACAATTTGTGTAGCAATTCCTAGTGGTTACCTGGCATCATATCATTGTTGAAGCAACCAACAAGCATATTTAAACCCAGCACTTATGGTTCATCATATTTTTGCTTAACTTGGTTCGAACTCTGTCATGCATTTCTTATCTAGCCTCGCAGAGAGGAATATTTTTTTTCTTTTTTTTCAGAGAGAAAAGTGTTGTAACGACACAAATCAATCGCCGACATATTGCGTAAATTAAATTCAAATTTATTTACGTTGCACCAATGAGAAAAAAGCAAATTGCCGTTTAACCACGTTAACCACGTTTAACCAATAGTATGCAAGTACACATATTGCATGCTATTTAAGCACGGTAATTTACCATGCAATCAGTTGGTCGTATCTACGTTCTGCCTCGTGTTACACATGTGCGTGCTGTCGGCTGTCAATACCTACGCTGGATATTGATTTGTTTCACCAACAATTGGCAACATTCGTGACTCACCGTGTTGCACTTCAGCCAGCAAGACGAGCCAATTAATGCAGAACTTCAACACACATGATAACAACAGCAGGAACCACAACCAGAGTCCACCCAAGGAACAGAACATCAACTTACATATATATAACTTACGCGAACGCCGCCAAGGCCCTCTTAAGGGCCCCCATATCAGTAACTAATCTCTATTCAGAGCACCTTAACCGAGTTTGTAACGTCGTACGGCATTTACTTGAAGCCGGGGCGTTTACAGTTCCTTCTTAAACTATAACACTTCTTTCATCCCAAGGCTATTCTCTTGTTACTAATTTCGAAGAGTGAAGTCCCTTCTGGCTGGCCACTAATTTCCACTTTACCTCTGATCTTAAATTTCTCACTATTAACTCCCTAATATCATTTCTCTTCTCATTTTTTCATTCTATCGCATCCAAATAGAGAATACTTTACCACGTTGTGCTTACTTATTATTTTTTCCTTTTTGTTTCAGCGAACAACAGGAAAAATCTACTGGACCACCCGACGGTATACATCGGACACTGATTCCACCTTGCCTACCGTTAGTCATAACCTCGATCAACGGAAGCCAGTGAACCCTGCACGAGACACAAGCTTCCATCTAGTCGTTTTTATCCTGGTCAATACTATCCTACTGAAATTCAATATCCACGCCAAAGAACTCCGTCGGTCGACTTCTGCTATCAGTCCGCCATCAGTTTTGAACTCACAATCAAATTCGTCTGTTCGACACCACCCTACCAGGCATTGATTCTCGGACCCTTCATGGACTGTACTCCAGTTGATCCTGTCTAGTCAAATGTAATCTTTCTTTTTCATCAGATCAAACTATCATGAAATAGATGAAATCACTTCTCTTCCTCAACTCCTCCCTCCCCTGTGGTTAAATACATTGCTAGTCACCATCTAATTTATCTCCACCTATCCTACCTTTGAATTGTTGTTTCAATGGTTGGGCCTGTTGGCTTTTGTTGCCAAATAAATCTACTATTATCAAAGTGCGCTAACTAATGGTGCATGATCTGTGAAAACAACAAATCTGCTACTGCCAATAATGCTGATAAAATGGCGCACTGCGTCGTGGATGGCGAGAAGTTCTCGACCGAAAGTGTCGTAGCTTGTTTCTACTGGTTGGACAGTACGCGAGAAGAAACTGATAGGCTTCCGAAATCCGTCGATCTCTTGTTCCAATGTGGCTCTAATAGCGAATTCAGAAGCATCTGTCGTGAGTAGAAATGGTTTTTAAAAATCTGGATGTGTTAGCATTGTGGCATTTGCTAACGAGTTGATGGCGAGTTGAAGTAATTTTGAAAGGCCCGGAAGGAACTTGCGATAATAGTTTAGTACTCCCAGGATTTTCTGCAACTCGCTGACAGTCATCGGTGACTTGATATTCTTGATTGAATTCGCCTTTGACGGCAACGGTTGAATATATTGGGGCGTGATACGATGCCCTAAGAAGTCCACGGATGTAATTGAAATCTGCGTCTTGTCACAATTGATCTTGAGTCCGTGGTTGGATAAGCGTGAGAGGACATTTCGTAGATGCTTCGCATGAGATTCTAAATCTGGACTGCATACCATAATTTCATCGAGATATGACATACAATAAGCAGAGTCGTCGCGAAGTATGTTTTCCATGAATCTTTGAAATGTCTATGTAGCACACTTAAGTCCAAAAGGCATGTAAAGATATTCGAAAAGGCCAAATGGAGTGATGACTGCAGTTTTTTCGATATCCTCTGGTGCTACCGTGATGTGATGGTAGGCTTGTCTGAGGTCAATCACTGAGAAGAAATTGCTGCCATTGAGTTTTTCCAGTAAGGTGTTAATATTTGGAATAGGATATGCATCAGATTTTGTCACTGAATTTAGCTTACGGTAGTCACCACAGACTCTGTACGATCCGTTTGCTTTGGAGACTAAGTGCAATGGTGACGCCCATGAACTTTTCGATAGTCTGATGATTCCCTCTTCTAAAAGCCTTGAGAATTCCTCTTGGGTAGCTTTCAGCTTAGCAGGGGCCAGTGGACACTTCTTGAGTGCAATAGGTTGTCCTTCTGTGACGATATGGTGCATCGTGTTGGAGACTCGTAGCTCTGACTTGTTAAGATCGAAAAGCGACTTGTATTTTTGAAGAGCTGCTGATATCTCTGCTGAATGATGCACTGGGGTTGGCTGAATGACCTGTAATTCCAAAAGCTCGGATGCAAGTGTCCGAAAACTTTGCTCAAGTCCGGTGGAGGGGTCGATGATCTTTTGATTGGCAAGATCAACAATGAGCCGAAATTTTAGAAGGAAATCAAGGCCTATTATATTATGTGAGACCTTGGCAATGATGAAGTTGTGGGAAAATTCACGTCGTAGACCTATGTTGAGTGTGCGGTACCGGCAGCCATATGTTGGTATGGGCTCGCCTGTAGCTGTTGCGAGAAGAACGCCTAGCGACATCTCGGCCACAGAATCACCCTTGAGAACTGAGACTGCTGCACCTGTGTCTACGACGAACTCTTCGCCAGTTTTGAAATCAAGAAGGTGCAGAAGCTCGTTGGGCTGTTTGGCCGGGTCCTGCAAACAAGTTGGCTGGTGATTGCGATCGGCGTTGTCCGTTCGTTTCTCTATGTGAAAAATTCGGCGTGGACGAAAAGAGTCGACAGGTATGTCGGATTGAAGTTGGTTTTTTCCCTGTGACGCCGTTGATGCCGTTGATGCGCAGAAAGTACGGTCTTCTACTTCCTGCGCCAGACGTTTCCCGATCCTGATGCACACTTGCGCCTGTGGTCTGTTGTACTTTCCGTCAGCTGTGGAAATTGGCACTCATTCGGAAATTCTTCGGAACAACAAAGACAGACTTGGTATGAATAAAAAACTTCTGGTGGTTATAACACCAGTTCTTTGGGGCATATTTATTAAAGGATTGCGGAGATCTCGATCGCCGCCTACCGTTATAATTGGGCTTAGGAACGAATTTGGGTCGAGCATTCACTTGATTTAGCTCGGATTTGGTAATGGCCAATCCTTCTAGAACTTTAGCCATGTTCGCCACTGTCCTCTCTAAAGAGGAGAGTCTATCATCTTGCGGGGGTGAAGAAAAGGATGATGGATTCACTTTGGGTTCCAAAACCTATATTCTAACTCACATCTCTCAGATAAGTCATCTATAGAGAGAGTGTTGGGAAGCTGTCTGGCAAAGAGTTTTAATGTTTGTGGAAGATTGTTAATAAAAACAACCTTAGCCTCATGGTCAGAAATGTTGGTTTTATACCAACGATCTCCGTAAATCCCTCAAAATTTCGATGGGGCCAAGGTTTGGCAAGTCTAACTGCGCATATTTATTTATTATCTGCTCAGTTTCTGTGGGCCCAAGCAAGGATTCTACTTCGTTTTGTAGGCCAAAAATGGGATTAGGTAGCTTCCTAATTGCCTCATCATCATTTCCAGCCACACAAAAGTCAAGTGACTAATGTTTCACTGCCATATAACCATAAGGAGTGAAAAAAAAGTATATAAGTGAATTTAGATAAATTATTATTGAGATTTACGAGAGATGGAGAGGGGTAGAGAGAGAAGGAAAACCTTGCTACTATGAGTAAATTTATCAGGATAACTCACAGAAATGAGGCAAACATTATCCTCTCCACAACACCATTATGGCCAAGTTAGCATTCGGGCAAGGCGACATCAGCAACACAGCTTCCTTGCGGATTTCACCGTATCTCGTCATAAACAAACAGATCCTCGCAGCTAACTTTGCCCTACTAAGAAAAGAAAGTTACGAAGATGATTCTACTATACATTTGCAACAAGATCGCCACTGAGCATGATTCGCTGCCATATCGCTAAGGGTTTCTAACCAAGAACTGTGATGTGCACGAGGACCCCATCCCGGCAGAAGAGTAGATCCTATACTACCCAATTTGGAAGGAAAACTCAGAATAAAAACCATCACTAGGAATGGGCGACCTAGTGTTCTTTTACAGTCCACATATAACCACGGCGCTTACAATGTGGCCTCAAGTTTAGGATAAATCCGTCGCTGCAATTCAGATGGTAGTTTAGCAAAAACCTTCGACAGTTTTTCATGACTGTCATAATCAAGAAACGGAGAGAAAGCGGAGTCTACGCGCATAAAGAATAGTTCACTATCTCCATCCCAATCAGGAACATCAATATCTAAAATTGGACCTGGCATTCTAACAATCTTACGGGATCTTAAAAGCATAAAATTATAAGCAATATGAAAATGTATAAATATACTTTAACGAAACGCTTACCCACAAACAGCTTCCACAGTTGAATGAGCGCAGAACACAGATGAATTAGTTCCTTGACAAAACACGTCACAGTAACTGCTTCCAAAAATTGAAATTATCCGCAATTGAGACTGTCGAGTACGTACGGTGCAGTTTTGTACGTAGGAAAGTTGAATAGAGGGCCAGTTGGCCTTTGATGCCAAATAAATGTAATATTATTATTCATTGTACCCTTCTTATGTGCAAAAACAAAAATAAATTTTATCAGATATAAGAAAATTTTCTTTCTCATGATCTTCTCAAATATCTACTCATGAACATATCTTTATATATAAATTGGAAAGCAAAACAAGATATAAATATGTGAACAAAGCGAGTGTGAAAAATAGAAACCAATCAAATTGCGTGCGTCATATCCAGTTCAAGCTCAATGCTTGTACGTGCTTCTTCTGCTTACATAAATCCGGCTGCAATTTGTTTATCCATAAGGCTTCGTATGTGGCTAGCTCCCTTTTGTTTCTGCATTTAGTAATTACATTGAATGCTACGTCTGGAGAACATACGTGCGTTGTTTCGATGATGTGTTGCGCAATAGCAGACGTGTATTCACCATTTGATTTAAAACAGGCGTTCAAGTTGCAATGTTCTCTCATTCGAGTAATTAACCGTCTGGTCGTTCGGCCTACGTAATTTGATCAACAACTTGCGCATGTATATTGGTAAGTAATAATAGATATCGACATTAACAGCTGTTTCTCTTTGATTGCTGGTAAAGGCAAGTGTGTTACCCTAAATAACACTCATAGTTTGGCTGCATTAAATGTGCGTGTCAATGCTGCTTCAACTTTCTTTTGTGCCATTCGGGAAACTGCATCCACCTTAAATGGGATGTTTAGGTAGACGGTTTTCTTTTCTGGCCCATAATACGTCTGTTTCTGGTTAACTCCCCTTTTAATAATTGATTCAATTGTCTGAGATAGCCATTAGACATTAAATCGTTAGTTGCTTTATTATATTCATTTTCTTTAGAATCTTGACTAACCAACCTGTCAATTCTTGAAAAGTAATAAATAAAATTAAGATTTTGACAGATGCCGGCTTTATTGATGAGGCCACTGCACAGAAGCTCAAGCCAGTTGGATCATCTACCCCAATAATGTACGGATTACCAAAAACACACAAAAGAGGTTGTCCTATGAGGCCAATTTTATCAATGGTAAATTCTCCGTTTCATGCACTAGCTAAATGGCTAGTTCGTTTACTTGAACCATTACGTAAACTACTAGGTAATCGTTCGGTTGTTGATTCATTTGAGTTTGTAAATAAAATTTAAGTTATAAAGGTTACAAATAAGATAATGATGGCTTCTGATGTTACGTCTTTGTTTGCAAATGTTCCAATTGATGAAACCATTGACATTATAGTCAAAGCGGTAGAACACGATATATTGCCATCGCCGGTGCCAGGTCAAACTCTACGCAAGCTTATCTTATTATGCACGAAAGATGTACGATTTCGTTTTAATGGAAACATCTACAAACAGACTGATGGTGTCGCAATGGGAAGCCCCTTATCTCCCAGTGTTGGCTGAGATTTTTCTAGGGCACCTAGAAAATACATCATTAAAGAGTGACATAAGTAAATGTGCTCAATATATACGGTACGTGGATGATAAATTTCTTGTACTTAAGAACAGGTCGCAATCACGAACATTGCTTCAAAATTTCAACAAAACACATAAGAATATCAGTTTCACGTCAGAGCACGAGAAAGATGACTGTCTGCCTTTCCTAGATGTATTATTAAAGAAAGAAACTAATGGAAAATTAAACAGAACAATTTACCATAAACCAACATGGTCTGCACAGTATTTACATTACAGCAGTTTTGTGCCATTTCAATATAAATTATCAACAGTTCGTGGTTGTTTTTCAAAAATTGACAGGTTGGTTAGTCAAGATTCTAAAGAAAATGAATATAATAAAGCAATTAACGATTTAATGTCTAATGGCTATTTCAGACAATTAATTGAATCAATTATTAAAAGGGGAGTTAACCAGAAACAGACGTACTATGGGCCAGAAAAGAAAACCGTCTACCTAAGCATCCCATTTAAGGGGGATGCAGTTTCCCGAATGGCACAAAAGAAAGTTGAAGCAGCATTGACACGCACATTTAATGCAGCCAAACTACGAGTGTTATTTAGGGTAACACACTTGCCTTTACCAGCAAACAAAGAGAAACAGACGTTAATTTCGATATCTAATATTATTTACCAATATACATGCGCAAGTTGTCGATCAACTTACGTAGGCCGATCGACAAGACGGTTAATTACTCGAATGAGAGAACATTGCAACTTGAACGCCTGTTTTAAATCAAATGGTGAATACACGTCTGCTATTGCGCAACACATAATCGAAACAACGCACGTATGTTCTCCAGACGTAGCATTCAAAGTAATTACTAAATGCAAAAACAAAAGGGAGCTAGCCAGATACGAAGCCGTATGGATAAACAAATTGCAGCCGGATTTATGTAAGCAGAAGAAGCACGTACAAGCATTGAGCTTGAACTGGATGTGACGCACACAATTTGATTGGTTTCTATTTTTCACACTCTCTTTGTTCACATATTTCTATCTTGTTTTGCTTTTCAATTTATATATTAAGATATGTTCATGAGTAGATATTTGAGAAGACCATGAGAAAGAAAATTTTCTTATATCTGATAAAATTTATTTTGTTTTTGCACATAAGAAGGGTACAATGAATTTTATTAAAGCTCGCATTTCAAAAGAAGTATTATTATTATATTACCCAAAAAAATTCACCAGAAATCCACGAACATATACCCAACAAAATTCCCAGAAGACAACGATCAGAGTAAAGAAGACGTAAACGCAAATGTTAATCTATTTTTATCCCAAGTTAGATGCATTAATTGTATTTATAGATATCTCAAAAGCTTTTGACTCTATATCTTTTAATGCTATTTTGAATGCGATTAGTTTGTTGAATATTGATCCGAATATTTTTAGATTGCTTAAATACTATCTATATAATCGACGAATGAGTATTCAAGTAAACGATTTGATATCAAAATCGAAACGAGTAACAAGTGGAGTTCCACAGGGATCAAGCTTGGGGCCAATTTTATTTAAAATTGTATTTGCAAATTTGGAAACTAAGATCCTTAATGGTCGAGTTTGCAAATTCGCTGATGATTTAAAATTAATCTTCCCAATTGATCCAAAAAATTTCGAATTCTCCAAAAATAATGTGACATTAGATTTGTATGATTTGAGTAAATATTTGATTACACTAGAGCTGAGAATAAACAATAAAAAGACGAAAGCTTTAAAAATAGGTAACAGAACAAACTTTCATTATGTTTATTTTCATGATACTGTTATTAATGATGTGTTTGAGATTAAACTTATGCAAGAAATTAAGGATTTAGGCATAACTATTCAATGTACAGCTTCCGCTGAGAGACATATTGAAATTATAGTATGCAGTGCCAAGAAAAGATGGGCACTAATAAATCGAAATATCTTATCAAATGATATAAAACTTCAAATGTATATAATATGGATTAGACCGGTACTAGAATATGCTGTCGCTACTTGGTATCCATTAAAAAAGGGTTTGTCTAATAATATAGAAGCTGTACAAAGAAAGGTTGTGAAACATATTATTCCTATTTCTTGCACTATATACGCCTCTAGATTACAGTTTGTGTCATTGCAATCACTGTGGTTTCGGAGGATGTATTATTGTATAAAAGTTTTCCATTTGAACCAGTGGACTGGTGCCTATATGACTCCGATAAGAAAGAGTCATGAAGTTGGAATTAGATCTGGACATTTGGCAATATCTCCTCCTTTGGTGGGGAATGTAGCGAGCAAGTTATTCTCTTTCTCTAAAATCTACAAAATTTATAACCAATTGCCGAAGGGTCTTAGATAAAAATGCCTCCATCTAAGATGTCTTTTAAAATTTTATCTACTGAACTTGAAAAAGTCTGCAATCCTGCTGATATTTTTTATTTTGATTATGATAATACTTTCTCATGGTTGAATAAAATACAAGGATAATTGTTATCGGAAACAGATTTTCTTGAGATTTTTATTTCCAAGTTTTGTATTATTATAATTGAAATGTTATGCACTATATCTTCATATTAGTTAACATTACATACAATCAATTGCTAGTCATGTTTCTCAATTTTTGCATAATGTTACACTCGAATTATACGTTAATTGTTCCTAATTTGATGATGTATATATTATTCTTTTCAGTCGAACTTTCTGATATTGATATATTGTATTGTACAACTAGTGAGATATACTTATCTACATGAGATTAATTGCACAATTATTGTGATGTGATAATTTTTTATATATATTGTACAATTTCCGATTTTATTATTTGATCGAATATGTGTGGTTTGAATCCAAATAAAGATATTCTATTCTATTCTATTCAAATAAGTGAAAAATAAAGTCAATTTTCTTTATACCAAAAAAACAGAACAATACTCAACATCCTGGCGCGGTCGCCAATTTTGTTAACGCCCCGGCTTCAAGTAAATGCCGTACGACATTACAAACTCGGTTAAGGTGCTATGGATATAGAGTTATTGTTCTGATAGGGGGCACTTAACAGGGACGATCGTGCGTTCTCCGGCAAATGCCGAGAATGTTCCTTCAGTGTGAAGATTTCCTAGAGCCTTGGGTTGACTCTGGCTGTGGTTTCTTCTGTTGTTGCGTTGTAATCTCGATGTGGAAACTTCGTTGAAGTTCTGCATTAATTGGCTCGTCTCGCTGGTTGAACCGCAACAATATAAGTCACGGATGTTGCCAATTGTTGGTTAAACAAATCCAATAACCAGCGTAGGTAATGACAGCCGACAGCACGCACACGTAACGCAAAGCAGAAAGCAAATGCGACAACTGAACTGCATGGTAAATTTGCCATGCCTAAATAGCCATGCCATAGTCCACTTGCACACTATTGGTTAACGGCAAGTTTCGCTTTTTTCTCATTGGTGCAATATAAATAAAATTTAATTTAATTTACGCAATATGTCGGCAATTATTTTGTGTCGTTACAAATTGTAATTAATAGGGTTTTGTTTAATAATAAAACACACCCGCGTGTAATACGCCGGTAACGTGCAGTGGATTTATGTGACAACGTTCAAAACCAGGATTTATCTAATTTATGTGTATCAACAACACTGCTAAGGCATTCTGAATTTATATCTTCTTTTCTTTTTCAATCATCTGCATAAATTTATTACTGATTCAGCCAAGACATTCTGGATTTATATATTTTGCACCACTTCTCACTCATGTGAAAATGTCATTTCTACCGAGACATTCTAGATTTATTTATTGTGTTTATTGTGAATACTTTTATACGAGACAGTTAACTGTGTTGACAGTATATTATTTTTTTGCCATCAAGAGCACGGTCTATTTGGATAAACAGTGAATTTTAATTTACTTTGCAACATTGTATTCAATAAATGCATGAGGATTCGACTTAGTCTTCTCACATCACTCTTCAGAAAAAGGTCGGGGACTAATCATAAGCACGGATCTCAACAACAGCTACCAGGCATATGTAGGAATGGTATAGCATCATTAAATAGACAACTACCCCGCAAAACCTCTTACAATAACAAAAAACATCTTACAATGTAACACTCTCGCAATTAACATAGATTTACTCTAAATAAGTACTCCTATACCTTTTTATCCAACGATCTACATTTTCTACATAAAGAAAAATGAGGATTGTCAAATTCGTGATTTTCAATGTCTTTGCTGAGCGAAGTTTCAGATAATATTATAAAATCAAATAAAAATATACACATCAAAATATTTGGTTCTTAACACGTCTAAAGTTGGCATAAAATAAAGTATATGCATTATGTGACATATCTAAACAGTTTTCGGTTTTTAATGGTTTAACTTAGTTGGTTTCTTAATAGTTCTTCTGCTTGTTTTTGAGGCTACACTTCTTCTCTCCACGCTTTCCACAACATTTATTAATGATACATCGTTTTTTTCAATTTCTGAATCACTTAATGAAATTATATTAGCTTGCTCTGAAGTAGATGGTTTCTGCTCCTGATTTTTCTCCAGTTTTTTCGCTTTTGCCAATTTCCGTTGGAGAAATGTTTTATCACGCCCAATAAATATCCTGTGAATGTTAGGGTTCTCACCTTTCTTTTATTTATGGCTTCAATCTGCATATTCGTCGGCTTTTGTGATAATTTTAACACGATAGGTCTTGGACGATCAGACCTTAAAACATTTAGCTATATCAGCTTCCGCCGTGTACTTGATTAAAATATTTAATTAGAAGTCTTAAGCATGATTTGTTTTTTACTAGTTATGTGTATTTCAAATTAGTTTGTGTATCTTTCTGCATGTGTAAACTCATCGAAATTAAATAACAGTAATTTAATAACAAATTATGCCGACTCACCTGAGACGCATACGTTGAGCCTGTGTGTATGTGTTCTCGTTTGTTTTGGATTGAGGAGTAATCAATTACTAACAGTTTACGCTCATCCCATTGAAACTACAGCGATTTAGCAACATCTGACGATTCACTAGATAAGCGTATGCCCCGTCCGTGTGAATGTATATGCGTGGGCATTTGCTTAAGACTGAGAAATAATCTGTAACATATAAGTAGTAGCACGTGTATCACTTATTCAAGTGAAACTAAAATGATATATGTCATTTTCTATTTGCACACGTTAGACCTATTTTTACAATTAATTTCCTAAATGAAGTACTTACGAGTGGCATCTCAGTGAGGAGGGGACAAGATACTGCGAATACCGGTGTGCAAATTTTTTTCAGTAAATAATAAAGAGTTAGCAAAATTAAATTAGACAAGGATAAATTGTTTAAATAGAATAAAAGTTTTAAAAAAAATGAAAAAAGGGTCATGAAAGAAATTTGAAAATCCCCTTCTAAAAAAAGAAGGGCAAAGAAAAGTTGCTACACTATTAACAGAACCTAAGATAATAGATAAAATAAGATAAAAAGTAATCCCGGATAAAATTATAAGATAATCCAAAAATAAATTAGAAGATTTTGAATTACTCACCCTACACCTCCGTAAGTTAATAGCAGTTCAGTGTTCTTATTCATTTAATTGAGCGAGTTTCCGATTCTGATTCGTGCAACCTTCGTTTTACACCATTATTTAATGTTGTTTTCCAAATTGCACCTAGTGATTTTTTACGGCTGTTTCATTTATGATGTCATTTTTAGATTTAATTTCGATGATTACATTAATCAATCTTGTCGATCTAAAACGACCAAATATTGCTATGCGACTGCAACCATCCCAATTATTTTTGTGTCCTGTCTCTTCTGTATAACATGCAAGATCTGACCTATTAACATGGTCATGCTTGCATGCGGTTTTATGTCCCTCTCTTATTACCTTAATTGGGCTCATGGTTTCACTCATATGCATCACGTTACTGTCGTTACATGGAATTTAATATATTACTGATGTGTCTAATGGTTCTATTTTCTCTTTTTGACTGAGCAGTTTAAAACCTAGGCTTGTTTCATAATAGTACGTTTATTGTTTTTAAATGCTTCCATTTTATTTTCCTACATAGTTTAGAGTCAGGTATTACCATTACCCTCCGATCATCTTTTGTACGACGTTACAAACTCGGTTAAGGTGCTCTGAATAGAGATTTGTTACTGATAGGGGGCCCTTAAGAGGGCCTGGTAATGAGTTCTCCTGAATTGTTCAGAGTGTGAAGATGTTCTAGAGCCTTGGGTGGACTCTGGTTGAGTTGTCGCTTCCGTGGTTGAGCTGTAATCACGATGTGGATAGCGTCCTGCAGGTTCTGCACTTAATTGGCTCGTCTCTCCGGGTATACCGCAACAAGATGAGTCACGGATGTAGTTAGTTGTTGGTGAAACTATCAAATCACCAGCGTAGGAATTGGCAGCCGACAGAACGCACACGCGTGAAGCAGGTAGAATACAAATGCCACAACTGACTTGCATGGTAAATTGCCGTGCTTAAATAGCATGCCATGCCTACTTGCACACTATTGGTTAAAACGGCAATTTCGCTTTTTTCTCATTGGTGCAACGTAAATAAAATTGAATTTAATTTACGCAATATGTCGGCCATTAATTTGTGTCGTTACAGAAGCTAACATTATATAAAGTCTCGCAAATGCTACTTCCCCGCTAACTTTCTCAAAATAATATATATACCGAGTCTGTAAAGGATACCAACACTATGGCCATTGTATTAGTAACCAATACCAACATTGTAGTACCGAAAAGGTACATGGTACTAACACTATGGTTCCAGATTTGGTACATGGTACCAACATGATGGATATCAATGTATGCTATAGTTCATCGAAATTGAGAATTACAATTATTTCTGAAAACCTGTTACTCCAGTAAATCCATACACCCTGGCCTTGATCGATATCAGTTATCACATTTCGCGGTAAGCATGATATAATTAAATTCAATATATAATAGTTAAATACTGTTTGTTGCGGAGAACTAATATACATACAAGTATTTATTTGGTGTTGTGAACCAAGTAACAAATTAGTTCAGTCGTTACCAGAAGGATAAAACAAAGAAAGCATGAATGGAAAGTATAATCTCTTGCACATTCGTTTCGTGCTTACTGGCGACTCATCATTAGGAGCCGATATTACGCTCTTTAACCACTATTTATTTGGGCATAATACTGACTCCTACTGATGAGTCGCTAGTAAGCACGAAACGAATGGGCATGAGATTATACTTTCCGTTCGTGCTGTCTTTGGTTTATCCCGTTCTATTGTTGTACTATTTCGAATTATCTTGACATTCAGAAATGGTTATTTGTCACTTCATCCATTTTTAATCGTAAATTTCAGTTTCCTCACATGAATTTCTAAGTTTAAGAAATTGATCACTTGATCCTTCCCGTGATTTCAAATAACCAATACATCATCTAAATATTGTACATATAATTTTGGATTTAGAGGTGTTATATCTGTGAGGTGTTTCTTCATGTAATGCATGAAGATATTATATATTGAAACTGACAGTAGTTTCTCATTGGAACATTACAGATCTGCTTATAATAGTCATTCTTAAATTTAAAATATGTAGAGCAAATACATATGTTCATCATGTTCATGAAATGTCTCATCGTCATTTTACTTCCTTCTAATATTACTGGATATGCTGAAAAGAGTCTAGTGCTTTGAGTACTGGTATACTGGTATGAATTGACACCACATCTAAACGCGTCAATCTATCATTTACAATCTCAACCAAGTTGTATGGATTCATCAGTATATGGTATAAGGAGTAGGAATATTTCCTTATTGTATGTCATATGATGGGGAGTGTTGAACATAAAGAATAATTTTCATAGGGTTGCCTGGTTTATGTATCTTTATAAAACCATACATTCTGGTTTGCGATTGTATCTCCTTCATGGTCTGCTTTCAAACAAATACCAATTTTTACTAGTAACTCTTACTTGAGACTTTTACTTCATAATTCTGTTTATATTGTTTTTCATCATGCGTTAACACAGCTGTCGAATTCAAGCATAAATTTATCTCTGTCTGAGAGGAATTGTTATGTTTTAACAGCTTCAGTACATTTCTAAGTTTTTGGTGATTTCTCAATTTACATAGTCATACTTTGATCACGATTAAAAATTTCCAGCTAATTCTCATTAAGCTTTATTTTAGAGCAGGACTAATCTTAACTGTGATCTGTCTACAGACGCCAAAGTTTCCTAACTTTCTATAATGTCTGACCTGAACCTTGTTAATCTCGGTAAATTCCTCTAAACATTTAAAATCATCCACAGCAAAAGGGAAATTAACATAGATCTTATTTTAGGTTTCTCTCTAATTAGTTAATATTTACGTTTTTCTAAATCGCTAATAATTTTTTTCATTATGTTCAAAGTCAGTTCATGTTAAATAGTTCTATCTGTAGAGGTTAAATTAATTATTGGACACCAATTAACCTCACATATAAAAATAAATCATTTTTTATTTTTGGGCATTTGATGTTATCGCTGGTTTCGTAAAACAATATTGTAATTTTTGAAAAGTATTGTAATTTTTTTTGAAAGTTCTTTTGTTCATATTGTCGAAGTTTTGGACTTGTCTTGTCGAAGGAAAATGAGGGAGTTTTTTTAACTAAGATGATGAATTGCATAAGCGGGACGCTGCGTGGTTCCATCTCCGACTCTTAGTGAATAAAACATTATAATGTTCTTGTCGATTTGATCTTTTAAATTATCAGCGAGAAGAACCACAAATTTGCTTTGGGTATTTAACGTAAATGTTTGTTTTAAGATCTCAATCATTCCGCTTCAGTATCCTGTGGATATCAGCGTGTCCGGGTAAGCTTACTTAATTAATATAATATATAAATTACAAGTAATTTAATAATATCATGTCTGGTTTATTAAATACTGAGGATACAGAGCAGTTGGCTAGCGGACTTCAGGATTGTAGCTTAAGAGATAGTTCAGAGGAACTTAAGTGTTCCAAGATAGATGATCATTCCGCATATATGGATTTTCCAGGCCTGGCATCCAAGAGACCCCCTTATGGTAGTGACCTAAGTGCCTCTACA
>JAQBSW010012753.1:0-15850 GCA_029291075.1 Eudiplozoon nipponicum
CTAGTAACAAATTAGTTCAGTTGTGACCAGAAGGATAAACCAAAGGCAGCATGAACGGAAAGTATAATCTCATGCACATTCGTTTCGTGCTTACTGGCGACTCATCAGTAGGAGCCGGTATTACGCCCTTTAACCACTATATATTTGGTAGAAGAATGTGGAATAATAGGACGGTACAATCTCCTAGACGAATGTGTAAACCTGCAATAGTGAAGCTAACATCATCTGAAGTCAACGACAATACGACTTCAACGCTAACTCACACTATATAATATATATACCGAGTCTGTAAAGGATACTAACACTATGGCTATTGTGTTAGTAACTGATACCAACATTTTGAACTCGAAGAGGTACCTGGATACTAACACTATGGTTTCCGAGTCGGTACATGATACCAACCTGATGGATATCAATTTATGCTAAAGTTCACCCAAATTGAGAATTACAACAATTTCCGAACACCTGTTACTCCAGTTAAATCCATACACTCTGGCCTTCATCGATATCAGTTATCACATTTCGCGGTAAGCATGACATCATTCAATTCAATATATAACAGTTAAATACTGTTTGTTGCGAAGAACTAATATATATGCAAGTATGTATTAGGTGTTGCGAACCTAGTAACAAATTACTTCAGTTGTGACCAGAAGGATAAACCAAAGGCAGCATGAACGGAAATTATTATCTCATGCACTTTCGTTTCGTGCTTACTGGCGACTCATCAGTAGGAGCCGGTATTACGCCCTTTAACCACTATATATTTGGTGAAGAATGTGGAATAATAGGACGGTACAATCTCCTAGACGAATGTGTAATCCTGCAATAGTGAAGCTAACATCATATAAAGTCTACGACAATGCGACTTCAACGCTAACTCACACTGTATAATATATATACCGAGTCTGTAAAGGATACTAACACTATGGCTATTGTGTTAGTAACTGATACCAACATTATTGTACCGAAGAGGTACATGATACTAACACTATGGTTTCCGAGTCGGTACATGATACCAACCTGATGGATATCAATTTATGCTAAAGTTCACCCAAATTGAGAATTACAACAATTTCTGAACACATGTTACTCCAGTTAATCCATACACTCTGGCCTTGATCGATATCAGTTATCACATTTCGCGGTAAGCATGACATCATTCAATTCAATGTATTACAGTTAAATACTGTTTGTTGCGAAGAACTAATATATATGCAAGTATGTATTAGGTTTTGCGAACCTAGTAACAGATTAGTTCAGTTGTGACCAGAAGGATAAACCAAAGGCAGCATGGACGGATAGTATAATCTCGTGCACATTTGTTTCGTGCTTACTGGCAACTCATCAGTAGGAGCCGGTATTACGCCATTTAACCACTATATATTTGGTGGAAGAAAGTGGAATAATAGGAAGGTACAATCTCCTAGACGAATGTGTTAACCTGTAGTAGTGAAGCTGACATAATCTAAAGTCTACGACAATGCGACTTCAACGCTAACTCACACTATATAATATATATACCGAGTCTGTAAAGGATACTAACACTATGGCTGTTTTGTTAGTAACCGATACCAACATTATTGTACCGAAAAGGTACATGGTACTATCACTATGGTTTCTGAGTCAGTACATGATACCAACCTTATGGATATCAATTTATGCTGAAGTTCACCGAAATTGATAATTCCCACAATTTATGAACATCTGTTAATCCAGTAAATCCATACACTCTGTCCTTGAACGATACCATAGTGTTAGTACCATGTAGCTTCTCGGTACAATAATGTTGGTATCGGTTACTAACAAAATAGCCATAGTGTTAGTATCCTTTACAGACTCGGTATATATATTATATAGAGTGAGTTAGCGTTGAAGTCGCATTGTCGTAGACTTCATATGATGTTAGCTTCACTATTGCAGGTTTACACAT
This sequence comes from Eudiplozoon nipponicum, assembly GCA_029291075.1. NCBI lineage: Eukaryota > Metazoa > Platyhelminthes > Monogenea > Mazocraeidea > Diplozoidae > Eudiplozoon > Eudiplozoon nipponicum. Next base: position 1,934 of record JAQBSW010012753.1, read on the forward strand.
TCGTCTAGGAGATTGTACCGTCCTACTATTCCACATTCTTCGACCAAATATATAGTGGTTAAAGGGCGTAATACCGGCTCCTACTGACGAGTCGCCAGTAAGCACGAAACGAATGTGCATGAGATTATACTTTGCGTTCATGCTACCTTTGGTTTATCCTTCTGGTCACAACTGAACTAATTGTTACTAGGTTCGCAACACCTAATACATACTGGCATATATATTAGTTCTTCGCAACAAACAGTATTTAACTGTAATATATTGAATTGAATGATGTCATGCTTACCGCGAAATGTGATAACTGATATCGATGAAGGCCAGAGTGTATGGTTTAACTGGAGTAACAGGTGTTCGGAAATTGTTGTAATTCTCAATTTGGGTGAACTTTAGCATAAATTTATATCCATCAGGTTGGTATCATGTACCGACTCGGAAACCATAGTGTTAGTATCCGGTACTCATCGATTTCAAAAAAGGTATCAGTTACTAACACAATGGCCATAGTGTTAGTATCCTTTACAGACTCGGTATATATATTATATAGTGTGAGTTAGCATTGAAGTCGTATTGTCGTTGACTTCAGATTATGTTAGCTTCACTATTACAGGTTTACACATTCGTCTAGGAGATTGTACCGTCCTATTATTCCACATTCTTCTACCAAATATATAGTGGTTAAAGGGCGTAATACCGGCTCCTACTGATGAGTCGCCAGTAAGCACGAAACGAATGTGCATGAGATTATACTTTCCGTTCATGCTGCCTTTGGTTTATCCTTCTGGTCACAACTGAACTAATTTGTTACTAGGTTCGCAAAACCTAATACATACTTGCATATATATTAGTTCTTCGCAACAAACAGTATTTAACTGTAATATATTGAATTGAATGATGTCATGCTTACCGCGAAATGTGATAACTGATATCGATGAAGGCCAGAGTGTATGGTTTAACTGGAGTAACAGGTGTTCGGAAATTGTTGTAATTCTCAATTTGGGTGAACTTTAGCATAAATTTATATCCATCAGGTTGGTATCATGTACCGACTCGGAAACCATAGTGTTAGTATCCGGTACTCATCGATTTCAAAAAAGGTATCAGTTACTAACACAATGGCCATAGTGTTAGTATCCTTTACAGACTCGGTATATATATTATATAGTGTGAGTTAGCATTGAAGTCGTATTGTCGTTGACTTCAGATTATGTTAGCTTCACTATTACAGGTTTACACATTCGTCTAGGAGATTGTACCGTCCTATTATTCCACATTCTTCTACCAAATATATAGTGGTTAAAGGGCGTAATACCGGCTCCTACTGATGAGTCGCCAGTAAGCACGAAACGAATGTGCATGAGATTATACTTTCCGTTCATGCTGCCTTTGGTTTATCCTTCTGGTCACAACTGAACTAATTTGTTACTAGGTTCGCAAAACCTAATACATACTTGCATATATATTAGTTCTTCGCAACAAACAGTATTTAACTGTAATATATTGAATTGAATGATGTCATGCTTACCGCGAAATGTGATAACTGATATCGATGAAGGCCAGAGTGTATGGTTTAACTGGAGTAACAGGTGTTCGGAAATTGTTGTAATTCTCAATTTGGGTGAACTTTAGCATAAATTTATATCCATCAGGTTGGTATCATGTACCGACTCGGAAACCATAGTGTTAGTATCCGGTACTCATCGATTTCAAAAAAGGTATCAGTTACTAACACAATGGCCATAGTGTTAGTATCCTTTACAGACTCGGTATATATATTATATAGTGTGAGTTAGCATTGAAGTCGTATTGTCGTTGACTTCAGATTATGTTAGCTTCACTATTACAGGTTTACACATTCGTCTAGGAGATTGTACCGTCCTATTATTCCACATTCTTCTACCGAATATATAGTGGTTAAAGGGCGTAATACCGGCTCCTACTGATGAGTCGCCAGTAAGCACGAAACGAATGTGCATGAGATTATACTTTCCGTTCATGCTGCCTTTGGTTTATCCTTCTGGTCACAACTGAACTAATTTGTTACTAGGTTCGCAAAACCTAATACATACTTGCATATATATTAGTTCTTCGCAACAAACAGTATTTAACTGTAATATATTGAATTGAATGATGTCATGCTTACCGCGAAATGTGATAACTGATATCGATGAAGGCCAGAGTGTATGGTTTAACTGGAGTAACAGGTGTTCGGAAATTGTTGTAATTCTCAATTTGGGTGAACTTTAGCATAAATTTATATCCATCAGGTTGGTATCATGTACCGACTCGGAAACCATAGTGTTAGTATCCGGTACTCATCGATTTCAAAAAAGGTATCAGTTACTAACACAATGGCCATAGTGTTAGTATCCTTTACAGACTCGGTATATATATTATATAGTGTGAGTTAGCATTGAAGTCGTATTGTCGTTGACTTCAGATTATGTTAGCTTCACTATTACAGGTTTACATTCGTCTAGGAGATTGTACCGTCCTATTATTCCACATTCTTCTACCAAATATATAGTGGTTAAAGGGCGTAATACCGGCTCCTACTGATGAGTCGCCAGTAAGCACGAAACGAATGTGCATGAGATTATACTTTCCGTTCATGCTGCCTTTGGTTTATCCTTCTGGTCACAACTGAACTAATTTGTTACTAGGTTCGCAAAACCTAATACATACTTGCATATATATTAGTTCTTCGCAACAAACAGTATTTAACTGTAATATATTGAATTGAATGATGTCATGCTTACCGCGAAATGTGATAACTGATATCGATGAAGGCCAGAGTGTATGGTTTAACTGGAGTAACAGGTGTTCGGAAATTGTTGTAATTCTCAATTTGGGTGAACTTTAGCATAAATTTATATCCATCAGGTTGGTATCATGTACCGACTCGGAAACCATAGTGTTAGTATCCGGTACTCATCGATTTCAAAAAAGGTATCAGTTACTAACACAATGGCCATAGTGTTAGTATCCTTTACAGACTCGGTATATATATTATATAGTGTGAGTTAGCATTGAAGTCGTATTGTCGTTGACTTCAGATTATGTTAGCTTCACTATTACAGGTTTACACATTCGTCTAGGAGATTGTACCGTCCTATTATTCCACATTCTTCTACCGAATATATAGTGGTTAAAGGGCGTAATACCGGCTCCTACTGATGAGTCGCCAGTAAGCACGAAACGAATGTGCATGAGATTATACTTTCCGTTCATGCTGCCTTTGGTTTATCCTTCTGGTCACAACTGAACTAATTTGTTACTAGGTTCGCAAAACCTAATACATACTTGCATATATATTAGTTCTTCGCAACAAACAGTATTTAACTGTAATATATTGAATTGAATGATGTCATGCTTACCGCGAAATGTGATAACTGATATCGATGAAGGCCAGAGTGTATGGTTTAACTGGAGTAACAGGTGTTCGGAAATTGTTGTAATTCTCAATTTGGGTGAACTTTAGCATAAATTTATATCCATCAGGTTGGTATCATGTACCGACTCGGAAACCATAGTGTTAGTATCCGGTACTCATCGATTTCAAAAAAGGTATCAGTTACTAACACAATGGCCATAGTGTTAGTATCCTTTACAGACTCGGTATATATATTATATAGTGTGAGTTAGCATTGAAGTCGTATTGTCGTTGACTTCAGATTATGTTAGCTTCACTATTACAGGTTTACACATTCGTCTAGGAGATTGTACCGTCCTATTATTCCACATTCTTCTACCGAATATATAGTGGTTAAAGGGCGTAATACCGGCTCCTACTGATGAGTCGCCAGTAAGCACGAAACGAATGTGCATGAGATTATACTTTCCGTTCATGCTGCCTTTGGTTTATCCTTCTGGTCACAACTGAACTAATTTGTTACTAGGTTCGCAAAACCTAATACATACTTGCATATATATTAGTTCTTCGCAACAAACAGTATTTAACTGTAATATATTGAATTGAATGATGTCATGCTTACCGCGAAATGTGATAACTGATATCGATGAAGGCCAGAGTGTATGGTTTAACTGGAGTAACAGGTGTTCGGAAATTGTTGTAATTCTCAATTTGGGTGAACTTTAGCATAAATTTATATCCATCAGGTTGGTATCATGTACCGACTCGGAAACCATAGTGTTAGTATCCGGTACTCATCGATTTCAAAAAAGGTATCAGTTACTAACACAATGGCCATAGTGTTAGTATCCTTTACAGACTCGGTATATATATTATATAGTGTGAGTTAGCATTGAAGTCGTATTGTCGTTGACTTCAGATTATGTTAGCTTCACTATTACAGGTTTACACATTCGTCTAGGAGATTGTACCGTCCTATTATTCCACATTCTTCTACCGAATATATAGTGGTTAAAGGGCGTAATACCGGCTCCTACTGATGAGTCGCCAGTAAGCACGAAACGAATGTGCATGAGATTATACTTTCCGTTCATGCTGCCTTTGGTTTATCCTTCTGGTCACAACTGAACTAATTTGTTACTAGGTTCGCAAAACCTAATACATACTTGCATATATATTAGTTCTTCGCAACAAACAGTATTTAACTGTAATATATTGAATTGAATGATGTCATGCTTACCGCGAAATGTGATAACTGATATCGATGAAGGCCAGAGTGTATGGTTTAACTGGAGTAACAGGTGTTCGGAAATTGTTGTAATTCTCAATTTGGGTGAACTTTAGCATAAATTTATATCCATCAGGTTGGTATCATGTACCGACTCGGAAACCATAGTGTTAGTATCCGGTACTCATCGATTTCAAAAAAGGTATCAGTTACTAACACAATGGCCATAGTGTTAGTATCCTTTACAGACTCGGTATATATATTATATAGTGTGAGTTAGCATTGAAGTCGTATTGTCGTTGACTTCAGATTATGTTAGCTTCACTATTACAGGTTTACATTCGTCTAGGAGATTGTACCGTCCTATTATTCCACATTCTTCTACCGAATATATAGTGGTTAAAGGGCGTAATACCGGCTCCTACTGATGAGTCGCCAGTAAGCACGAAACGAATGTGCATGAGATTATACTTTCCGTTCATGCTGCCTTTGGTTTATCCTTCTGGTCACAACTGAACTAATTTGTTACTAGGTTCGCAAAACCTAATACATACTTGCATATATATTAGTTCTTCGCAACAAACAGTATTTAACTGTAATATATTGAATTGAATGATGTCATGCTTACCGCGAAATGTGATAACTGATATCGATGAAGGCCAGAGTGTATGGTTTAACTGGAGTAACAGGTGTTCGGAAATTGTTGTAATTCTCAATTTGGGTGAACTTTAGCATAAATTTATATCCATCAGGTTGGTATCATGTACCGACTCGGAAACCATAGTGTTAGTATCCGGTACTCATCGATTTCAAAAAAGGTATCAGTTACTAACACAATGGCCATAGTGTTAGTATCCTTTACAGACTCGGTATATATATTATATAGTGTGAGTTAGCATTGAAGTCGTATTGTCGTTGACTTCAGATTATGTTAGCTTCACTATTACAGGTTTACACATTCGTCTAGGAGATTGTACCGTCCTATTATTCCACATTCTTCTACCGAATATATAGTGGTTAAAGGGCGTAATACCGGCTCCTACTGATGAGTCGCCAGTAAGCACGAAACGAATGTGCATGAGATTATACTTTCCGTTCATGCTGCCTTTGGTTTATCCTTCTGGTCACAACTGAACTAATTTGTTACTAGGTTCGCAAAACCTAATACATACTTGCATATATATTAGTTCTTCGCAACAAACAGTATTTAACTGTAATATATTGAATTGAATGATGTCATGCTTACCGCGAAATGTGATAACTGATATCGATGAAGGCCAGAGTGTATGGTTTAACTGGAGTAACAGGTGTTCGGAAATTGTTGTAATTCTCAATTTGGGTGAACTTTAGCATAAATTTATATCCATCAGGTTGGTATCATGTACCGACTCGGAAACCATAGTGTTAGTATCCGGTACTCATCGATTTCAAAAAAGGTATCAGTTACTAACACAATGGCCATAGTGTTAGTATCCTTTACAGACTCGGTATATATATTATATAGTGTGAGTTAGCATTGAAGTCGTATTGTCGTTGACTTCAGATTATGTTAGCTTCACTATTACAGGTTTACACATTCGTCTAGGAGATTGTACCGTCCTATTATTCCACATTCTTCTACCAAATATATAGTGGTTAAAGGGCGTAATACCGGCTCCTACTGATGAGTCGCCAGTAAGCACGAAACGAATGTGCATGAGATTATACTTTCCGTTCATGCTGCCTTTGGTTTATCCTTCTGGTCACAACTGAACTAATTTGTTACTAGGTTCGCAAAACCTAATACATACTTGCATATATATTAGTTCTTCGCAACAAACAGTATTTAACTGTAATATATTGAATTGAATGATGTCATGCTTACCGCGAAATGTGATAACTGATATCGATGAAGGCCAGAGTGTATGGTTTAACTGGAGTAACAGGTGTTCGGAAATTGTTGTAATTCTCAATTTGGGTGAACTTTAGCATAAATTTATATCCATCAGGTTGGTATCATGTACCGACTCGGAAACCATAGTGTTAGTATCCGGTACTCATCGATTTCAAAAAAGGTATCAGTTACTAACACAATGGCCATAGTGTTAGTATCCTTTACAGACTCGGTATATATATTATATAGTGTGAGTTAGCATTGAAGTCGTATTGTCGTTGACTTCAGATTATGTTAGCTTCACTATTACAGGTTTACACATTCGTCTAGGAGATTGTACCGTCCTATTATTCCACATTCTTCTACCGAATATATAGTGGTTAAAGGGCGTAATACCGGCTCCTACTGATGAGTCGCCAGTAAGCACGAAACGAATGTGCATGAGATTATACTTTCCGTTCATGCTGCCTTTGGTTTATCCTTCTGGTCACAACTGAACTAATTTGTTACTAGGTTCGCAAAACCTAATACATACTTGCATATATATTAGTTCTTCGCAACAAACAGTATTTAACTGTAATATATTGAATTGAATGATGTCATGCTTACCGCGAAATGTGATAACTGATATCGATGAAGGCCAGAGTGTATGGTTTAACTGGAGTAACAGGTGTTCGGAAATTGTTGTAATTCTCAATTTGGGTGAACTTTAGCATAAATTTATATCCATCAGGTTGGTATCATGTACCGACTCGGAAACCATAGTGTTAGTATCCGGTACTCATCGATTTCAAAAAAGGTATCAGTTACTAACACAATGGCCATAGTGTTAGTATCCTTTACAGACTCGGTATATATATTATATAGTGTGAGTTAGCATTGAAGTCGTATTGTCGTTGACTTCAGATTATGTTAGCTTCACTATTACAGGTTTACACATTCGTCTAGGAGATTGTACCGTCCTATTATTCCACATTCTTCTACCGAATATATAGTGGTTAAAGGGCGTAATACCGGCTCCTACTGATGAGTCGCCAGTAAGCACGAAACGAATGTGCATGAGATTATACTTTCCGTTCATGCTGCCTTTGGTTTATCCTTCTGGTCACAACTGAACTAATTTGTTACTAGGTTCGCAAAACCTAATACATACTTGCATATATATTAGTTCTTCGCAACAAACAGTATTTAACTGTAATATATTGAATTGAATGATGTCATGCTTACCGCGAAATGTGATAACTGATATCGATGAAGGCCAGAGTGTATGGTTTAACTGGAGTAACAGGTGTTCGGAAATTGTTGTAATTCTCAATTTGGGTGAACTTTAGCATAAATTTATATCCATCAGGTTGGTATCATGTACCGACTCGGAAACCATAGTGTTAGTATCCGGTACTCATCGATTTCAAAAAAGGTATCAGTTACTAACACAATGGCCATAGTGTTAGTATCCTTTACAGACTCGGTATATATATTATATAGTGTGAGTTAGCATTGAAGTCGTATTGTCGTTGACTTCAGATTATGTTAGCTTCACTATTACAGGTTTACACATTCGTCTAGGAGATTGTACCGTCCTATTATTCCACATTCTTCTACCGAATATATAGTGGTTAAAGGGCGTAATACCGGCTCCTACTGATGAGTCGCCAGTAAGCACGAAACGAATGTGCATGAGATTATACTTTCCGTTCATGCTGCCTTTGGTTTATCCTTCTGGTCACAACTGAACTAATTTGTTACTAGGTTCGCAAAACCTAATACATACTTGCATATATATTAGTTCTTCGCAACAAACAGTATTTAACTGTAATATATTGAATTGAATGATGTCATGCTTACCGCGAAATGTGATAACTGATATCGATGAAGGCCAGAGTGTATGGTTTAACTGGAGTAACAGGTGTTCGGAAATTGTTGTAATTCTCAATTTGGGTGAACTTTAGCATAAATTTATATCCATCAGGTTGGTATCATGTACCGACTCGGAAACCATAGTGTTAGTATCCGGTACTCATCGATTTCAAAAAAGGTATCAGTTACTAACACAATGGCCATAGTGTTAGTATCCTTTACAGACTCGGTATATATATTATATAGTGTGAGTTAGCATTGAAGTCGTATTGTCGTTGACTTCAGATTATGTTAGCTTCACTATTACAGGTTTACACATTCGTCTAGGAGATTGTACCGTCCTATTATTCCACATTCTTCTACCGAATATATAGTGGTTAAAGGGCGTAATACCGGCTCCTACTGATGAGTCGCCAGTAAGCACGAAACGAATGTGCATGAGATTATACTTTCCGTTCATGCTGCCTTTGGTTTATCCTTCTGGTCACAACTGAACTAATTTGTTACTAGGTTCGCAAAACCTAATACATACTTGCATATATATTAGTTCTTCGCAACAAACAGTATTTAACTGTAATATATTGAATTGAATGATGTCATGCTTACCGCGAAATGTGATAACTGATATCGATGAAGGCCAGAGTGTATGGTTTAACTGGAGTAACAGGTGTTCGGAAATTGTTGTAATTCTCAATTTGGGTGAACTTTAGCATAAATTTATATCCATCAGGTTGGTATCATGTACCGACTCGGAAACCATAGTGTTAGTATCCGGTACTCATCGATTTCAAAAAAGGTATCAGTTACTAACACAATGGCCATAGTGTTAGTATCCTTTACAGACTCGGTATATATATTATATAGTGTGAGTTAGCATTGAAGTCGTATTGTCGTTGACTTCAGATTATGTTAGCTTCACTATTACAGGTTTACATTCGTCTAGGAGATTGTACCGTCCTATTATTCCACATTCTTCTACCGAATATATAGTGGTTAAAGGGCGTAATACCGGCTCCTACTGATGAGTCGCCAGTAAGCACGAAACGAATGTGCATGAGATTATACTTTCCGTTCATGCTGCCTTTGGTTTATCCTTCTGGTCACAACTGAACTAATTTGTTACTAGGTTCGCAAAACCTAATACATACTTGCATATATATTAGTTCTTCGCAACAAACAGTATTTAACTGTAATATATTGAATTGAATGATGTCATGCTTACCGCGAAATGTGATAACTGATATCGATGAAGGCCAGAGTGTATGGTTTAACTGGAGTAACAGGTGTTCGGAAATTGTTGTAATTCTCAATTTGGGTGAACTTTAGCATAAATTTATATCCATCAGGTTGGTATCATGTACCGACTCGGAAACCATAGTGTTAGTATCCGGTACTCATCGATTTCAAAAAAGGTATCAGTTACTAACACAATGGCCATAGTGTTAGTATCCTTTACAGACTCGGTATATATATTATATAGTGTGAGTTAGCATTGAAGTCGTATTGTCGTTGACTTCAGATTATGTTAGCTTCACTATTTAGGAGATTGTACCGTCCTATTATTCCACATTCTTCTACCGAATATATAGTGGTTAAAGGGCGTAATACCGGCTCCTACTGATGAGTCGCCAGTAAGCACGAAACGAATGTGCATGAGATTATACTTTCCGTTCATGCTGCCTTTGGTTTATCCTTCTGGTCACAACTGAACTAATTTGTTACTAGGTTCGCAAAACCTAATACATACTTGCATATATATTAGTTCTTCGCAACAAACAGTATTTAACTGTAATATATTGAATTGAATGATGTCATGCTTACCGCGAAATGTGATAACTGATATCGATGAAGGCCAGAGTGTATGGTTTAACTGGAGTAACAGGTGTTCGGAAATTGTTGTAATTCTCAATTTGGGTGAACTTTAGCATAAATTTATATCCATCAGGTTGGTATCATGTACCGACTCGGAAACCATAGTGTTAGTATCCGGTACTCATCGATTTCAAAAAAGGTATCAGTTACTAACACAATGGCCATAGTGTTAGTATCCTTTACAGACTCGGTATATATATTATATAGTGTGAGTTAGCATTGAAGTCGTATTGTCGTTGACTTCAGATTATGTTAGCTTCACTATTACAGGTTTACACATTCGTCTAGGAGATTGTACCGTCCTATTATTCCACATTCTTCTACCGAATATATAGTGGTTAAAGGGCGTAATACCGGCTCCTACTGATGAGTCGCCAGTAAGCACGAAACGAATGTGCATGAGATTATACTTTCCGTTCATGCTGCCTTTGGTTTATCCTTCTGGTCACAACTGAACTAATTTGTTACTAGGTTCGCAAAACCTAATACATACTTGCATATATATTAGTTCTTCGCAACAAACAGTATTTAACTGTAATATATTGAATTGAATGATGTCATGCTTACCGCGAAATGTGATAACTGATATCGATGAAGGCCAGAGTGTATGGTTTAACTGGAGTAACAGGTGTTCGGAAATTGTTGTAATTCTCAATTTGGGTGAACTTTAGCATAAATTTATATCCATCAGGTTGGTATCATGTACCGACTCGGAAACCATAGTGTTAGTATCCGGTACTCATCGATTTCAAAAAAGGTATCAGTTACTAACACAATGGCCATAGTGTTAGTATCCTTTACAGACTCGGTATATATATTATATAGTGTGAGTTAGCATTGAAGTCGTATTGTCGTTGACTTCAGATTATGTTAGCTTCACTATTACAGGTTTACACATTCGTCTAGGAGATTGTACCGTCCTATTATTCCACATTCTTCTACCGAATATATAGTGGTTAAAGGGCGTAATACCGGCTCCTACTGATGAGTCGCCAGTAAGCACGAAACGAATGTGCATGAGATTATACTTTCCGTTCATGCTGCCTTTGGTTTATCCTTCTGGTCACAACTGAACTAATTTGTTACTAGGTTCGCAAAACCTAATACATACTTGCATATATATTAGTTCTTCGCAACAAACAGTATTTAACTGTAATATATTGAATTGAATGATGTCATGCTTACCGCGAAATGTGATAACTGATATCGATGAAGGCCAGAGTGTATGGTTTAACTGGAGTAACAGGTGTTCGGAAATTGTTGTAATTCTCAATTTGGGTGAACTTTAGCATAAATTTATATCCATCAGGTTGGTATCATGTACCGACTCGGAAACCATAGTGTTAGTATCCGGTACTCATCGATTTCAAAAAAGGTATCAGTTACTAACACAATGGCCATAGTGTTAGTATCCTTTACAGACTCGGTATATATATTATATAGTGTGAGTTAGCATTGAAGTCGTATTGTCGTTGACTTCAGATTATGTTAGCTTCACTATTACAGGTTTACACATTCGTCTAGGAGATTGTACCGTCCTATTATTCCACATTCTTCTACCGAATATATAGTGGTTAAAGGGCGTAATACCGGCTCCTACTGATGAGTCGCCAGTAAGCACGAAACGAATGTGCATGAGATTATACTTTCCGTTCATGCTGCCTTTGGTTTATCCTTCTGGTCACAACTGAACTAATTTGTTACTAGGTTCGCAAAACCTAATACATACTTGCATATATATTAGTTCTTCGCAACAAACAGTATTTAACTGTAATATATTGAATTGAATGATGTCATGCTTACCGCGAAATGTGATAACTGATATCGATGAAGGCCAGAGTGTATGGTTTAACTGGAGTAACAGGTGTTCGGAAATTGTTGTAATTCTCAATTTGGGTGAACTTTAGCATAAATTTATATCCATCAGGTTGGTATCATGTACCGACTCGGAAACCATAGTGTTAGTATCCGGTACTCATCGATTTCAAAAAAGGTATCAGTTACTAACACAATGGCCATAGTGTTAGTATCCTTTACAGACTCGGTATATATATTATATAGTGTGAGTTAGCATTGAAGTCGTATTGTCGTTGACTTCAGATTATGTTAGCTTCACTATTACAGGTTTACACATTCGTCTAGGAGATTGTACCGTCCTATTATTCCACATTCTTCTACCGAATATATAGTGGTTAAAGGGCGTAATACCGGCTCCTACTGATGAGTCGCCAGTAAGCACGAAACGAATGTGCATGAGATTATACTTTCCGTTCATGCTGCCTTTGGTTTATCCTTCTGGTCACAACTGAACTAATTTGTTACTAGGTTCGCAAAACCTAATACATACTTGCATATATATTAGTTCTTCGCAACAAACAGTATTTAACTGTAATATATTGAATTGAATGATGTCATGCTTACCGCGAAATGTGATAACTGATATCGATGAAGGCCAGAGTGTATGGTTTAACTGGAGTAACAGGTGTTCGGAAATTGTTGTAATTCTCAATTTGGGTGAACTTTAGCATAAATTTATATCCATCAGGTTGGTATCATGTACCGACTCGGAAACCATAGTGTTAGTATCCGGTACTCATCGATTTCAAAAAAGGTATCAGTTACTAACACAATGGCCATAGTGTTAGTATCCTTTACAGACTCGGTATATATATTATATAGTGTGAGTTAGCATTGAAGTCGTATTGTCGTTGACTTCAGATTATGTTAGCTTCACTATTACAGGTTTACACATTCGTCTAGGAGATTGTACCGTCCTATTATTCCACATTCTTCTACCAAATATATAGTGGTTAAAGGGCGTAATACCGGCTCCTACTGATGAGTCGCCAGTAAGCACGAAACGAATGTGCATGAGATTATACTTTCCGTTCATGCTGCCTTTGGTTTATCCTTCTGGTCACAACTGAACTAATTTGTTACTAGGTTCGCAAAACCTAATACATACTTGCATATATATTAGTTCTTCGCAACAAACAGTATTTAACTGTAATATATTGAATTGAATGATGTCATGCTTACCGCGAAATGTGATAACTGATATCGATGAAGGCCAGAGTGTATGGTTTAACTGGAGTAACAGGTGTTCGGAAATTGTTGTAATTCTCAATTTGGGTGAACTTTAGCATAAATTTATATCCATCAGGTTGGTATCATGTACCGACTCGGAAACCATAGTGTTAGTATCCGGTACTCATCGATTTCAAAAAAGGTATCAGTTACTAACACAATAGCCATAGTGTTAGTATCCTTTACAGACTCGGTATATATATTATATAGTGTGAGTTAGCATTGAAGTCGTATTGTCGTTGACTTCAGATTATGTTAGCTTCACTATTACAGGTTTACACATTCGTCTAGGAGATTGTACCGTCCTATTATTCCACATTCTTCTACCAAATATATAGTGGTTAAAGGGCGTAATACCGGCTCCTACTGATGAGTCGCCAGTAAGCACGAAACGAATGTGCATGAGATTATACTTTCCGTTCATGCTGCCTTTGGTTTATCCTTCTGGTCACAACTGAACTAATTTGTTACTAGGTTCGCAAAACCTAATACATACTTGCATATATATTAGTTCTTCGCAACAAACAGTATTTAACTGTAATATATTGAATTGAATGATGTCATGCTTACCGCGAAATGTGATAACTGATATCGATGAAGGCCAGAGTGTATGGTTTAACTGGAGTAACA
>JAQBSW010012754.1:0-15849 GCA_029291075.1 Eudiplozoon nipponicum
TTAACTGCCTTATACATGTCAATCTTTATGTTGTGCAATGAGCTAATCGTTGAAAAATTAGCCCTGAAGGCGGACTCGAAATATTCAACATGGGCAGTAAACGTAGAATAATTGCTTCGCCCAACAAGGATAAGGTAATAAATCAATTCCCTGTTGCACAAAACGATTCTTCTTATCATGAAACAATAAAGGTTAAAGTTATGTCTTTCATATTTTATTCACTAAAGTTTCACGCTATACGCTAGCATAAACCAATTTATTTTTTATACTTAACAACAATTTGTACAGGTTTTAATATGCGATTTCAGTCTTCCATAGATGAGATTCTAAGTGTTGTCTGCGTAAATTACTTGTCTAGGCGGATCAGTGTTAGTTAACATTGATGAAATCAGAATCTTGTACCCAGCTGGCTTTAGCTAACTTAAAATATACATGCAATACAAAGTCACCAAAAAGGAACTGGTGTCTGTCACAAGTTCACAAACTTAACCGAAATAAGTAATAAACCAGCCTAAAGTTTGCGAACATATATTGCACACAAATAAGTAGATGCGCCGCAGATGAAGTCGTTCTGAATTGATTACATGTCATGTTTAATGAAATTAATATTAGCAATCCCATAGATATTTCGGAAAATTATTTAGACTCATTCGTAATTTAATTGATATTTGCTTTTTATTATTTCGTGAAAAAATGACAGTCAACCTTATTTGCACTGCCGAGCGTCGGTTACCGCGGGTTTGCGAAATTTTTTAAAGAATGTTCCAACGAAGAGCTTGAACATGCGCGAAAATTGAGCGAATTCATGGGCAATCGCTTGCATCTCGTTCAGTTTAAAGATATTTTAGTGAGTCTGTCGCATTCTTTGTATGCAATATTATGTTTTAAGAAAAATTTGCACTACTTCACAAGTTGATTTTTTAGATCATCATAATTTCTGCCTTTTTTCGTAAATTTAATTTTAACTATATGTAACTACAGATATAAATCTCGAAACTAGATCAAGACATGTATATTCCTCGATTTGTATTGGTTGAACAGTTTTACCACTGTCCCGTCGTATTTCTGTTTCAAGTGCTATTGAAACTTGATTTTTACGCATTTTGCTTGAGCGGGACAACTGATAGCACCCGTAGGTCGGTAAAATATTGAATCGTTTACATTTCCAGGTGCAATCTTGGTGTTTGGCATTGATTGATGGGCTCTCACATGCCCATTCACTATGAAGCCACCCATGAACTGCTTGTCTGAAAATGACGTTGGAACCGGATTTTATGTATTTTCGGGACTTCATTTCCAGTCCTATGTTCAGGGTTGAAACCATACTCACAGGAAAAAACATTTGCCACAAGTTGATTTTTTGTGAATATGGTGTCAACCCTGAAAATGAAGTCAGAAAATTCTTAAAAATTTCGGAAAATCTGGTTCCAACGTCATTTTCAGACAAGCAGCTCATGGGAAGCGTCATGGTGAAGAGAAAAGTAAGAACCCATCAATCAATGCCAGACCCCAACTGTGCACGTATAAATGTAAATCATTCAAGATTTTACTGACCTACGAGTACTATCAATGTGCCACACAAGCAAAATGCGGAAAAGCAGCAATTATCAACAGCACTGCGCAAGGTGAAAACAAAATTTATGACATGTATAGTTAAAAGAGCACATTTAATAAATAAATCTATTTCATTAGTTGCAAAGAATCCAGTGTAGCTATTTTTTCGACGAATTTCTTCAATTCCCGTTCTCGCAGAATGTCTAAATTTTGTTACTTTTAAGAATTTTTGCGCGCACACAATAAAGAAGACTTCAATTAACTCCGATTATGTACTGTAAATAGAAGGCATCTCTACTTATTATGCAAATTTCATAAGATATAGATGTTGTGATTTTAGTGCATAAAATTAAGAATTTGTCCCCCTGCATATGGAAGAAACGCGAAAAGTCAAGATTTTATCGAACTATTGGGATATTTTATTTTTAATTATTAATAAATTTTACGTAATAAAAACCCGATATCCTTCACTTATTCAATTAATATTGCGTTTTCCTTTTTTATTAATAACTTTTAAATCCTCTTTTATTTCTTGTTTACGTGGATCCTGCTCGTTATATAATTCATGCGATGGCGTTGAACCAAACGCCCTGGACTAGAAATCGAACGCAGCAATTCTGTCAACTATTGATGAGTGTAAAAATAAGATTACTCGGTCTGGTTGATGAATTGCAATTTATATCTTATGCCATGTTCAGTTTATACGACAAAGTGTATATAATCAAATACTATCATAGTACTTTGATTATATATATATATATATATATATATATATATATATATATATATATATATGCTATCAAGCTCTTTTCTGGTTTTCATTGACCATTCTGAACTACATAGCTAGAACTACCTTTTTCATTATCTTTAATGCGTGAGGGTGGTCATTTTAGACCATAAAAGGCTCACGAAGACGATACCACAATATAATATAAAATATATGGATTTTTTATATAATCGAAATGTTAGCAAATCTATGTCTGCTAATAATGGCTTGACCAGTTCAACTGACTGCGCAAAACAGCTGTTTATAAGAATTAAACTTCAAATTATCTCAATTTGCTCAAATATTGAACTAATTGACGTTCGTTTTGTGTTTATAAATCAGCGTAAAAACATGAGCTCAAACCCGAAATCCATCACATGAACTGAAAACACACTGAGTCATATAAAAATCTGGAGATAGATGATTTATCGATTAAGTTATAATTTTTACATCAAGCTTGTGAACTTGGGATAGACATTAATCCCAGTGTATCTAACGGGTCGTAAAACATAGCAAACTTATGTCAGTCACATGCACTGACGCGTTTAGATCACCTTTGGTCTCACATCAGAGCACGCCGGAAAATTGATTGACGAGGATGAAATCGGAATGCATGTAGAAGGAAAGCAAAATTAGATATCCCTCTCTCCCCTCGAATTGCTTTGAAAACCGTGGATTTGACTAAAAATATCGGCTTTATAATTTTTTATGCATTCACGAACATCAAACTTATGCAGCTTTCGCCATGTTTGTATAACTTATACAATTTAACTAGATTCGAGTGTGCGTGTTGTGATTAAAATTAAGTTTATGATCTTTAGATAAACACCAATCCCTTTGTACTCGTTCAATCGCACAATGTTGCAAAATTACCGCTTTACAATTAAGCTGTAATTCTGACTTGCTAAATAAACTGCGATTGGCGTTTATATCATACTCGCAAACATGATTTAAACAATTATTACCGTTAATGCAATCAAATATAGCATGATAGTTTAATGGATAGCCCTGTAGCGAAAATTGCAAAACATTGTATGTTCTTGACCTTATATAAAGTCATCAGCCACTGTTTCCTGTTAAATACAATGCGTACGGCACTTCTAGAGTTAGAGACAGCGATATTGTATTTTTGCAATATACCTGCATTAAGGTTTCATCCTCGTTAGATCACAATTGTGATCGGATGAAGACCATATAAGGTCGTGCCGCGTCAAAACGCATGACGAACCGTGATTCTGAGCATTTGTGTGACCGATTAGATACAATTTGATTGATGGTTTTCTCAAGTTCTCAAACTTGATTTAAATAATATTTATAGTAACCAGCAAAATAAACGATTGTTCAATTTTATAGGCTTAAAGCGTTTTGAAAAAATATGAAATATTTTTCAGTCTGAATATCGAGTCCAGTTCGTTTATTGTGCATCTACTTGGAGTGAATACAGCGCATTTTATTTTCCATCCTACATAAAGGTCTTGAGGTTTGGTCCTTACTATTCAGAAACTGAATATATAAAGTAGTATATTATTTTATTTTATCCAAAATTTAGTTTTCTTAGTCACAAAAATTTGATTTCGTAAATGTTAAAAGTACGTTCTTGAAATGATTATTTTGTCAATGCGTATTACAGAATGGAGCATTTCTTCAGAATTTCGAATGCTTTATTACATTCCTGCAAAAGATAAAATTTGGGCAAGTTGTTATTACGCGATATGCTTTATTTAATACAGTTCCCATTTGTATGTTTAACAGAGTGACAGCGTTCGATTATTCACAACCATTTCCACGCCTTCGCTTGCCATTAACAAAGCAATAGAACTGGAAAACAAAGTGACTACTAATCTCAAAGAACTCAGCAAGAAGTGTGCTGAATTATCAGATACACAGGTAATATGGATCTGCCATTTTAATTCATGATTTGGACTATATTTTCGTATACAATTGCAAAGATTTACTCATCATCAATACTAATTCGAATATTTGTAAACTATTGATAGTTGGCCAACTGAGTAGTTTATAAATTAGATTTAGAGATACACTGTGAAATTCATGGTACATTTATTATAAGGTGGGTACAGATAAAAACAAAAAGAGAACATGTCTCGCTAGAACTCAAATTGACAGCAAAAGCTGGTACTTCATATAATCATTTTCAAAAGCAGGGGGAACTTTTCTTTTTAAAAAACATCCATTTTTTAACAACGAACAGGAAGCTGGTAGGGCAGATACTGAAGTAAACATGCACACGTGCGCACAGAACAAGTTCACCAGTTCTTGTTCCATTAATGTTCAATATTCTTCAATGTATTTAGACGTTGAATAAAGGATATTGTAACTTAAAATTTCTGCGTTTAACTATTTTTGATTTCTTACTTTAGAAAAAAAGAAAATTTTATCTAAAGAATTTCAGAGTAAAGAACTGGCGGTGCTTCAAACAAATTTGTTCGAATTACTTTTTTTATAAACCCATTTTTATAACTTTTAAATGAGACGCACCATCAGATGTATTAAAAACAGCAAATTCTTGAGTGTATGTTGCCAAATAAGCGTTTGTTTCTAGAGAACACGTGTTTAACATAAATGTATTGGATAAGTCCATGTGGTCGCATGCTTTCTTATTTGTCTAATTTTAATTAATAATTTGGATCATTAAATATCAATAAAAGATTTCTTTCTCAATGCAAGTTAAATGTACATAAAATTGGCTGAACTAAAATGCAGTTTGTCTATGACAACGTTTCATTGAATTCTGCATCAATAGTTTACAAAATTTAAATTCTTGACACAAATTATTCGGATACTTATTACATCTAGAATACGAGCTTTCGTGTAATTTATACTACCTTATTTTTTGCCAGATAGAATAAATATTTATTTACTATTTTCATTTCAAGTGGCATTACGTGCAAATATTCATATATTTTAGGAACGCTGAACGAATATAAATTGTAAAATATTTTTGAGCGCATTGCATCCGATGTCTTTTTCTAGTAGAACAAAACAGAATGCAAGTGTGTATTAGGTGTTGCGAACCTAGTAACAAATTAGTTCAGTTGTCACCAGAAGTTACTAGGTTTGCAACACCTAATACATACTTGCATATATATATTAGTTCTTCGCAACAAACAGTATTTAACTGTAAAACAGAATGCAATTTGTTTTTACACAGCACTTCGTGAACTTCGAAATCCATTATTCCTGCATTTAACAACTATCGTACAAGCCATGGTTGGTGAGCATGTTCTTGAAATTTAAAAAAAAATTCTGTGCAATGCAGAGGATCATTCGCCATTCGATTTGGCAAATGCGTTTAAATTTCATTTTTTTACCATTTTTGTATACTGTCTGGACAATTAACTAAAATGGGTTGATCGCCATGTTATATTGATAAATAATATTGGAATTCCACATTAACGTCTGTTTTTACAGTTGGTAAAGGCGAATGAATGCCTAAATTAGTTGCATTAAATAGGATAGCTTTAAGAAAATTGAGGATACAACTGGAAATTAAAACTTCTTAGATCAGATAAACCTTATTATTAATCTTTGTCCTATAAAGGATATTTGATATAATTTTTGTGTATGCGAAATATATGATTATAGGTTTTTTTAAAATTTAATGTAATTAAAACAAATAAATTAGCTGGTTTTACAGACATATATATATATATATATATATATATATATATATATATATATATATATATATATATATTAGCATTAATCAATCTCAACAACAAATTGTGTATATAAAATTAAAAAATAATTGATTGCAAGGGTGTTGGTAACAAATCTTTAAATCAAGTTTGCGAGTTTGAAGTAAACACCAATCCCATTGTATTTAACCAGTCGTCTAATAAAATTACAAAAACAAAACTGGCGTTAGTTTTGTTATGTTGTTCAACGACTGGTTAAATACAATGTGATTGGTGTTTACTTCAAGCTCGCAAACTTGATTTAGAGAATTGTTTATATAAACTCCAATGTAGTATGCATAAATAGACTAATTTAATAAAACTTGCGAAAGATTTTTTCACATATCAGATTGTTAAGCTATTCATGTGAAAGTTGTCTAAATTATAGACCCCCAACTCAAACATTTTTTTAATCCAACGAATATTTAGGCAAATATTTGTTTGAGATACATTGCAGATAGCCGCGGAAAGCTAGGTAATTATATAGATTATAATGTTTCTTTCTTTAAACCAAAAATTAATGTGTAAATAAATTTATAACATCGCATAAGGCGTTTTGTTAAACAGGAAATATTATCTCAAATTTATTGAAAAAAAATTAAACGCATAGAAGATAAAAGGGAATTTGCAAATATCGTACTTGAATTCAATATGTTTATACTTATATTAAAAAAAATTCAACTGGTTTAATAAAATGTGAATGGTGTTTACTTCAAGCTTGCAAACCTGGTTTAAAGAATTGTTACGACCACCTGCGCAATCAATTACTGCTTGATTCTATAAATTTTGTTCATTTATAGTATTCATGCATTATATTTTAATACACTATTTTTTAACTCCAGCTGAAGCTCACATCGGAATAATGCCTTGCCCTAAATTTATAAAGATTTCTTTTTAATTCAATTCTCCATGCCAAAAGAATGCATATGATATTCGTAAAGTTATACTGATCATATTACGCTACATATAAAGATTAAAAGATATGACACGTGGGCAATTTTTAGTTTAAATTAATCATATTGTCTTGAATAGTTCATTGTGCACTCATTAGATAAGCACATATGTATTAGGTTTTCGGTTTTGTGTCGACTTCTTCTTTTGTGTTTGCAGTGTACATGAAACATATAAATAAATTTGAATATCAATATTTGTTTCATGTACTTTGAATGCTTTCCTATTATATATATATATATATATATATATATATATATATATATATATATATATATATATTCTCACTTTTTACTACGTATTTCATGCATATGTTTTATTTTTTCTATACCTAATATGGTAATTCGTTCGTGAAAATTTTCCATTACTCCTTTAAAAAATTATAATCTCATTTCCGTGTCCTCGTGACATTTTAGATTTCATATTTAATTTATCTACAGTTTCTCCAATAAAAACACACTGTATATGCTCCGTAACTTTATTGTGGGCTTTAATGATTTTTTTCATAGGATCTCATATTTAAGCAGAAATACTGTGCATGCTTAATTTTAAGATAAAATAGTGATGCATAGTAAAAAAGCATTTGACATGGAGTATTTTGGGAGATTCTGTATACTTTTATCACGCCATAAATTTGATGCATGAAAAAAATTAAAATGCATAGATGAACTTTTATCATATTAATGTTATATTGCTATTATTGTAGGTAGCGAATTTCCGAATTATGTATATTACTTACAACATCAGAAATAAAGTCTAACTTAAAGATTTATTTATGAGAATAAAAATTAATTTTGTTTCTTATTACTGAAAAAACTAGGCCGCTAATATGATTGATGAATTCCTTGAAGAACAGATGCACTCGATTGCAAAGCTGACAGCATTGGAGGCGCGAATCAGACACGACGATACGCGTACATTCCTAGTTGATCAGGAATTGCTATCATAACTCGATTGAAAGTAGGTTAATGTCGGGATGCAACAAACGATCTAGTTCAAGATTTGTTCTCTTTTAAAAAATTATTTGCTTCCAATTACAAACAATGATTCCGGACACAGCGCAAATATATTTGTTTTGCAAAGAAATTACAAATTTAATCTTATATGACTACGAAAAAGGCAGTGCCGGACAACATTACATTGCAAGCAAAAAAGCTATGGTTTTTGTTCATTTTAGTCACGAAAAAACTTTAAAAATCGTTACTTTTATTTTGATCAGCAATCGCAAATTAGCATTTTTCACTGGGCTATGTATATAACACATCGACGTCTTAGCAGTAAAGAATTAATAAACTTTATCAATCGTATTTATAACCAATTATTAATAAAGTATGCGCATATATGTTGTAGTAGTTTTATTAGACTAACTATAGTGTTGTTTCTCTAAATTAACACATAAAAGCAAGTCATCCAAATATAACATTTTGTTTCAATGACGAACTTGTTGTGATTCGATAATTTCATTTTAAACGTATTTGCAGTTGTCCTAGTTATTTGCAGAGAAGAATAACTGATAAACCAATGTTACCAATGGCTTAAAAAATTGTAATAAAATATAAAGCAAATAAGATAACATTTTTTTGTTATTTTTGAGTATCGGCTTGCCACTATATGGCTCTGTGTGGACTAATTTTTTTCCTTAAGCTTTTGACTCAGATGTATGAGCTACCGCAGGGATTCAATAATGGGGATTCTCATAATTATTATAGTATTCTAAAAATGTTTATATCAGACTTGACTGTTTTGTCCACCTATGTTGGATGGTCCAAGTACATGTATGTCGTCAGTGTTTATTATTAGTGTATCGTCTAGACGAGCCTTAATTATGCCTAATTCTGCAGTTAAATTATTCATTTGAGAAGTCAATGCCTGAATCAACGTTTCCAACCCATCAGAAGCCATTTTAAATGTACGACAAATGCTTTATTTTTACTCAATTATATATAGAATTTTTCTCGCACAACGAGTATCGATTTAATAAAACAAATTTACACATTAATTAATTTATGTTCACTTCAGCTCGAAGTCTGCTTTTCTCATTGGGCTGACTACTTCATTCTTATACGGGCGCTTCTGCGAGGAATTTCTGTTGAAATAATGTCTGCCCTAGATAAGACCCTTTGTTCATTATTTGTCTTAAAGGTGGCCATTGCCACATTGACGATGTCCAAAGTGGCTGTAAAGCGACGAGGCGCAAGCTGTACTAAAGACACATTAAAACAGCAGCGGACTATTACAAAATCGAACTTATTTGCTCTCTGTAGAAATAACTTTGTAAAAATCGATGTACAATTTTGAAATATCTTACTCAATTTATAAGGTAGTTTACTTAGAAGTTATATTTAACATGATAGCTTACAGATACGGATCTATTATATCAAATAAACGCATATAGCATAGATTAAAAGTGGACAAATGATTTTGTTACAAACTCAGAAGAAATTAATTTTTATTTTCATCTATAAAAGGAATTTGGTCCGGGATCATTTGTTTAATGAGAATTTAATTGCAAATTTGGAGTTGAAAATTCACTTTTGGTAGCAATAGTGATCAATCGGATCTTTGCGAAATGGGTAGAGCAAAGCCAATATCCGCGAACGCAAATCACGGTGAGTCAACATATGAAGCTCGCACATCACATCAGTCATGAAAAATACACTTTAACGCCTCAAATGCATAAATCTAGTAAAACAAATTAAAGCCAGCTCATTAGTCAAAATTCGTTAATAATTAAAAAGCGACGAAAAGACTTTTCTATAAAAATAACTATCTAAAAAATATGGTTCTATACATGCAGGGATAGAAGTATTCCTAAAAAGGTCCATTGAAGTGTAAATTAACGAGGGCCGTGCTATATATATATATATATATATATATATATATATATATATTCATTGTACCCTTTTTATGTGCAAAAACAAAAAGAAATTTTATCAGATATAAGAAAATTTTCTTTCGCATGGTCTTCTCAAATATCTACTCATGAACATATCTTTATATATATTAAAAGGGGAGTTAACCAGAAACAGACGTACTATGGGCCAGAAAAGAAAACCGTCTACCTAAACATCCCATTTAAGGGGGATGCAGTTTCCCGAATGGCCAAAAAGAAAGTTGAAGCAGCATTGACACGCACATTTAATGCAGCCAAACTACGAGTGTTATTTAGGGTAACACATTTGCCTTTACCAGTAATCAAAGAGAAACAGCCGTTAATGTCGATATCAAATATTATTTACCAATATACATGCGCAAGTTGTCGATCAACTTACGTAGGCCGATCGACCAGACGGTTAATTACTCGAATGAGAGAACATTGCAACTTGAACGCCTGTTTTAAATCAAATGGTGAATAAACGTCTGCTATTGCGCAACACATCATCGAAACATCGCACGTATGTTCTCCAGACGTAGCATTCAAAGTAATTACTAAATGCAAAAAGAAAAGGGAGCTAGCTACATACGAAGCCTTATAGATAAACAAATTGCAGCCGGATTTATGTAAGCAGAAGAAGCACGTACAAGCACTGAGCTTGAACTGGATGTGACGCACGCAATTTGATTGGTTTCTATTTTTCACACTCTCTTTGTTCACACATTTCTATCTTGTTTTGCTTTCCAATTTATATATAAAGATATGTTCATGAGTAGATATTTGAGAAGACCATGAGAAAGAAAATTTTCTTATATCCGATAAAATTTCTTTTTGTTTTTGCACACAGGAAGGGTACAATGAATTTTATTAAAGCTCGCATTTCAAAAGAATTGTACGATTTTTAGAACTTTTATTCTTCATTTATATTTAGAATTGATTTCGTTTTATAAGCTTACATTAACTTTGTCTTAGGCGTCCGTGTAGTTGTTTAATTTTATTATCATTGATAAAATAGTGCGTCCTATTTGAAAAGTAGACTAGTATATATTTTAATTTAGTTGAGAGCAGAATCAATGCTATCGTATATTTATACTTTATGCTTGCGTTATAAAACTTATTTGTGGATACTTGTTTTTGAATAACGTTCTTTTGTGTCACGCAAGCATTCAATATTAAAATCTTTAGACTCGATTTCCTTAATTCTGTGGAATAAATTTTGGCAGATTTAGTTTATGAGAAATTAGGACAGCGTTGCTTTATAATGGATATACCATTCAGTCCAATTATGCTTTCTGCATGTTCCATTTTTAGCCTTCCAATTTCCTGTTTAACTAACAATACGTCAAGAACAAATGCAGTGACATAGACTGAGGATTTTAACGCTCACAAGTAAGCTGAGTAGGTTGGTCAACGCTGTTAAAGTATTTGAGCATGTCTGAATGTTTTTGTACCATGAGCAGGCTATTTTTTACTTGCTTTTTTCGCATTTTGCGTGTGCGGGACAAATGATAGCACTCGTATGTCGGGAAAATCTTGAATCCTTTACATTTCCAGGTGCACAGTTGGTATTTGGGACAAGTGAGAACCCATCAATCAAGGTTAAAAACCAATTTTGAGCATGTTATTTGTTTCTACAAGTTTATTTATTATAATGAAATTTGCACCAGCATACTTCAGATATACAGGCTGTATTTTTTAATAAGCGGGTGTAGTTTTGATGCTTCCAAGTCGAAGATGTAACTATAATCCATGAGATTTCCGACAGAGATGATTGTATTACAGTTAAATGCTGTTTGTTGCGAAAAACTAATATATATGCAAGTATGTATTAGGTTTTGCGAACCTAGTAACAAATTAGTTCAGTTGTGACCAGAAGGATAAACCAAAGGCAGCATGAACGGAAAGTATAATCTTATGCACATTCGTTTCGTGCTTACTGGGGACTCATCAGTAGGAGCCGGTAATACGCCCTTTAACCACTAAATATTTGGAGAAGAATGTGGAATAATAGGACGGTACAATCTCCTAGACGAATGTGTAAACCTGTTATAGTGAAGCTAACATAATCTAAAGTCAACGACAATGCGACTTCAATGCTAACTCACACTATATAATATATATACCGAGTCTAAAAAGGATACTAACACTATGGCTATTATGTTAGTAACTGATACCTTTTTTTAAACGAATGTGCATGAGATTATACTTTCCGTTCATGCTGCCTTTGGTTTATCCTTCTGGTCACAACTGAACTAATTTGTTACTAGGTTCGCAAAACCTAATACATACTTGCATATATATTAGTTCTTCGCAACAAACAGTATTTAACGTAAATGACTATTTAACGGTATAGCTCATATAAGTACATCGAAAGCCACAGAAATGTTACGTTCTGCACCGCAAAGAAAGTGCGCAGTTGAAATTCTCAGTAAGGTCCAATATATGCGAGACTAATATAGGTGAGAAACGCATATCTAATTTTGCTTTCCATATATATTCATCGCGGTTTGATCCTCGCCAGTCAGTTTGCCGTCGTACTCTGACGATGCAAATTGAAGTTCGAAACGCGTCAGTACATGTGACTGATCGTAAAGTTGCTAATGTATGCGTCTGCTTAGTTATTATAATACTGGTGTGCATCTCAGGCTCGTATATTTGGCTTAAATAGTTCGTTTTGCTTGTTTGATAGAACAGATAATGTGATCGGTTTTGTTAGAATTCATGTCGTTAGATTCCTTTGAATTGTTACATATACATTTTAAACCAAACGCCAGATTTAATCAGATGTTGTCTCGAATTTGCCTTTATTGAATTGGCATAATTAAAATGTCTGTACATTATTAATATAATTTCTCATATAACAAGTGACATCAATGATATTCATGGGAACGATATCTGAGTCGTTGTCTGGTTTCATTAATCCGATTTCTTTGTGCTTCTTATACCATTATTACATTCTAGGTAAACCCTCTTTATAAAATTGAATCGCCTGCATGTTACGTTAAATGTGAATAAGCGACACGTAGTTCAACGTTTAGTAGAGGGCAAAAACGCTATAAGCGTACTTATATACTTTCTTATACTTTCCGTTCATGCTGCCTTTGGTTTATCCTTCTGGTCACAATTGAACTAATTTGTTACTAGGTCATGGAAATTTTTTGTTTACAATTCACTTCAAATAAAATGATCTTATTTCACAGTTGCCTCAATATCTTTAGTTAATGAAAATATAGTGAATTATCTCTTGTTGTGGAAATTTTGTTCCATGAAATTTTAATTTATTAGTAAATTTTAGTTCAGCCATTTTTGAAAAATAAATCGTTGACTGCGGAGATTAGGAATAATTAAGTCTCCGCTGGATGACATACTAATAATCAATTTGGAGGGAATCCGCATAATCGACTCAACCAATAAAGGTGAAATCAACATTAACAATGATATCATTTATAAAATTATCAATGTTTGTGATGATGAAAATAAATTCAAATCGTGCCGGAAAGACAAAAATCTATCAGTAACTCTCGAGGATACAACATATCGTATGAATATAGATGACAGTTAACAATTTAACATAGAACCGACTATACGAATTATAATGATATTTATAATATTGTGTGTCGACTCATACAAGAAACCACATGCGGCTAAAATGCATGGCTTGCTGAAGATGAACAAAGTAGTCATACCTAGCAGATTGTCGCCATAAAGACAAACCAAATCATTGAAGAAAACAACACAAGAAAAAGGCCTTCAAAAAACAGTCTTACAACCAGTAAAAATTTAAATGTCAAATAGTTGTTCGTGACACTTTCATTTTTTAGGTAAAACTACAATCGTACTATGTCCTGATTAAAATGACGATATCCATAGATATTAGAAATATTTTTAAAACATCTCTATTGACAAAATTATTGATTTATTCTGCAAATTTTTCCAACATAGCCACTCAACACTCCGTATAATTATGAGTCATCTGTATATTCCCTTAAACAAATGGGTTAAAGATTTTCGTGTCGAATTCAATTTGTAACTTTTCACGCAAATCAATTGAATGTAGACTCGCAGTCCTTCGATTATATCTGCATGGTCTGCCTTGAAATATTAAAAATGGCAAATACATAAAGAATTTACTTACGTTGTGTTTCCATATTCAGTAAACTTGTGAGGGAAAAACCTCTTCGCCTAACTCACAGTTTTTACATGTTGATTTTGAGACCGGAAGATGGTAGTCTAAAAAGAAATGTATTCCGAAAGCAGGGCTGTCACAATTGGTTTAAATTTTAGATGCCAAAATTACTGCGGCGGGAAATAATAGCAGCGAGCAATTTGTGAAAATACATGTATTTCATCTTCTACACCACGAAGCCATGCACTTCATGACATTTTTAGCTACACAGCTACTTGATAAAGTTTATAAAGTTCTACATATATGTACCCATAAATTTAGGAATACTCATTCAGTTAATATGTATGTTTTCGTTTTTTTCTGTGCTGTAAAAATAAAAATTAATCAAGATTAGAAAATAATGATAACAAAGATTTCTCTACAATGCTGTGTAGTAATAAAATATATTCTCAGTTATTAAACGCATAATGATTGAGATCAACCGCGTGCGCTTGTGTTTAGCTTTTTTATACAATAATTGATTGCGCGGGTGTTAGTAACAATTCTTTAAATCAAGATTGCGAGTTTGAAGAAAACACCAATCCTCGCTAGTCAGGTTGCTGTCGTACTATTATGATGATCATGGAAGGTCGAAACGCGTCAGTGCGTGCGACTGGCGGTAGTTCTGCTATGTTGTCTGACGACCAGTTAAAATGGTTAGTTTACCTCAAGCTCGCAAACTTGATTTAAAGAATTGTTACCACCACGCGCGCAATCAATTATTGTTTAAATTGCATTGCCAATATATGTATATGTGGCGAAAGCTGCAAACAGTTCATGTTCTTGACTGCATCGTAATTGTGCAGCCAACATTTCCAGTCAAGTTCAATGTATGTGAGACTGCTAGAGGTGAGAGCCGCATATCTAAATTTGATTTCCACATATATATTCAATGCAGTTTGATCCTCGATAGTCAGTTTGCCGTCGTACTCTGACGATGAACTTGGAAGGTCGAAACGCGTCAGTGCGTGGCGGCTAGCGGTAGTTTTGTTATGTTGTTAGACGACTGGTTAAATACAATGGGATTGGTGTTTACTTCAAACTCGCAAATCTGATTTTAAGAATTGTTACCACCACCCGCGCAATCAATTATTGTTAAATTTTATTGCCAATATATGTATATATGGCGCAAGCTGCAAAGAGTTCATGTTCGTGACTGCATCGAAATTGTGCAGCCGACATTTCCTGTAAAGTTCAATGTATGCGGGACGACTAGATGTGAGAGCCACACATCTAATTTTCCATTCCATATATATGCAATGCGGGTTAATTGTTACTTGTCAGTTTGCAGTCGTACTCTGTTGATGATCATGGAAGGTTTGAAACGCGTCAGTGCGTCGCGGCTGGCGGTAGTTCTGTTATGTTGTTCGACGACTGGTGAAATACAATGGGATTGGTGTTTACTTCAAACTCGCAAACTTGGTTATAAATAGTATCCACCATGCGCGAAATCAATTATTGTTAAATTGTATTGCCTATATATGTATATGTTGCGAAAGCTGCAAACAGTTAATGTTCGTGACTGCAACGAAATTGTGCAGGCAACATGTACAGTCAAGTTCAATGTATGCGAGACTGCTAGAGGTGACAGTTGCATATCTAAATTTGATTTCGATACATATTTAAATAAACATATATATATATATATGCAATGCGGTTGGATCCGCGATAGTCATTTTGCCGTGGTAATCTGATGATGACTATGGAAGGTCGAAACGCGTCAGTGCGTGGCGGCTGGCGCTAGTTTTGTTAAGTTGTTTGACGATGGGTTAAATACAATGGGATTGGTGTTTACTTCAAACTCGCAAACTTGATTTTAAGAATTGTTACCACCACGCGCGCA
>JAQBSW010012755.1:0-15847 GCA_029291075.1 Eudiplozoon nipponicum
ACGAATAAACCAACGTGGACATATGTAGACGTATTTTGGATCTGCCAACAAGTGCTCTTTTTTTATAAAAACGAATAAGGCTACATCAACTTCGTTGGCTCGGTCACGTTTTTCATATGTCCTCAATTCGATTGCCCCATAGAGCTTTGTTATTTCATCACCAAATTAGTCTAAGAAACAAGGTGAGCAGATTTTGACATGGCAGAAACAGTTGAAATCGCTTACATCCTAATTAAATAGTACAGGACCCACTCACCTGCCAGGATGGGGTCCATATGCACATCATAGTTCTTGGTTAGATTTGGCATTGAATAGAGCTCAGTGGTGATCATGTTGTAGATGTGTATTTGAATCATTTTCGTAACTTTCTCGTCTTAGTAAAGAAAAGTTAACTACGAGGTTTGGTTTGTTTATGACGTGATACAGTTAAAGCGGCAACGGAGCTGTATAGCTGATTTTGAATAATGGTGTTGTGAAGAGCCTAAGTTGGCATCATTTCTGTGAGCTATCTTGATAAATATACTTATAGTAACTACTCTCTCTCTAGCTCTGCCTCTCTCTGTGACTCTCTCTATTCGCCTCTCTCGGTCTCTCTCTCTCCCTGCCTCCCTCTATTTCTGCCTCTCTGCCCCCTCTCTCACTAGATCACATTAATAATTGATATTCTAAGCGGGTATCCGTTGTGAAAGAGCTGATTGGCGATGGTTAGCTTGAACTCTAAATTTTGTGTATTGTGCGTTAGGGTGGTTCAGTAGATAGAGCACCAAATTCCGAAGCAGACTCTCTCTCTCCTTCTTTCTCCCCCCTTCTCTCTCATTAATAATGTGTGTTTTAAAGTGGTATCCGTTCTGCAAGAACAGTTTTGGGATGGTTAGTTGGAACTTTACGGGTAAGGGAATACTTTATAGGCTCTACCTAAACATGGCTAACCAAGAAACATTAGTTATTATATAAGTTAAAATTATGTGTACTGCGCGGCAGAGTTGTTCAGTGGTTAGAGCATCAGATTCCAAATTAGACGTTCCTAGATTCAAGCCATGTCCGCGGCAAATTCGCGACAGGACGTGATGAGCTTCAAATAAGGACGAAACCGGCCTACAGGATGAATGGCCTTCCCTACACTATACAATACTTAGTTTATACTGACAAATGTGCGTACACAATGGGTCAGGTGTTTATATCAAGATCGCAACGTTGATTAAAAGTAATTGTTATTACCGATCGCACAACCAATGTTCGTTTAATTAAATAAATGTTCATTTCTATACCACTTTCGCATGTAAGGTGGTATCAGTTCTTTTAGGATATATTGGGGACGGTTAGTAGGAACTTTAGGGCTACAGGACTGCTATATAGACTACTTAAAGGAAAGGCCAATCCAAATAAAGATACTCTATCCTATACAATATTTCGTTTATACTGACAAACGTATCTACATAATGGGTCAGGTGTTTCTATCAAGATCGCAACCTAGTTTAAAAGAAATTGTTATCACTGCCCGCGCAACCAATATTCGTTTAGTTATATAAATGTTTATTTCAATACTACAACCCCATGTATTCTGATATCCATTCTATAAACACAGGTTGGGGACGGTTAGTTGGAACTGTAAGGATAAAGGGATGCTATATAGGCTCTATTTAAAGAGAAGGCCAACCATGAAACATTAATTAGTATGTGGCTGAAATTTTTGCTTAGTATGCGGCAGGGTAGCTCAGTGGTTAGAACATCAGATTCTGAAGCAGACGTGCCGATGTTCGAGCCCTGTCCGCGGCAAATTCTGGGCAGTACGTGATGAGTTCCATATAAGGACGAAACCAGTCTACTGGATGAATTACCTTTTCCACACTATACAATAATTTATTTATTCTGACAAATGTATGCACATAATTGGCCAGGAGTTTTCATCAATTTCGCAACCTTGATTAAAAGAAATTGTTATCACCGCCCGCACAACCTATGTTCATTTAATTATGATTCGTTGTTGAGAGATGGATTACATAATCTGCTACGATTGAATCTATGCTAAGGGAGGTTCAGAAATGTTCAAATCAGACAGCTTCTACAACTTCTAACCGAAACTTTCGTAATTTCATGGTTCCTTGCCTTATCAACAAGCTCCAATGAACATTAGAACACACAGAAGAAAATGTAATATGGATCATACTTTCGATTTCTTCATAAATGGTACAAATCTTTGTTTATCTTAATCAAGAATCAATATTTTCCCTACATTTTCAGAAAGTAAAGATTTAACAAATATTCCATTAAAAGTGATGTGAAACCTACATTAAATTTTAAAAATTACAAAACATTTTTGTAAATAAAATTGTAAAAGTTCCATGTTTTCCACCTATTTAACCTGCGTATACTTATTGTATTTCTTGTCGGCGTTAAAGACATAGGTCGTATCTAACTATCACCTGTAGCCATTAGAAATTTCCAGACCGATAGCCGGCGGTGAATAGTAAGTCAGATTGGTAATAGTAGTATAAACCTTTCCGGGTCTAATGGGATGCAGACATCATCCATTTTCTTCTGAAGCCTCGAGTTAAATGGGCAATGACGGAATGAGAGCAAACAAATCAGACGCGAAAAGCAGGTTTTGACTTCTTAAGGAAACTCTTATCCCAGAAATCTAGGCAGACAGAGCTCATCAGCCTTGTTTGGCAGACTATGAACTTATCCGTTGTTGCAATACAATTTAACAATAATTTATTGCGCGGGTGGTGGTAACAATTATTTAAATCAAGTTTGCGAGCTTCAAGTAAACACCAATCCAATTGTATTTAACCAGTCATCGAGCAACATAACAAAACTACCGCCAGCCGCAACGCACTGACGCGTTTCGACCTTCCTTGATCATCATCAGAGTACGAAGGCAAACTGACTATCGAGGATCAAACCGCATTGAATATATATGGAAATCAAATTTAGATATGCGGCTCTCACCTCTAGCAGTCTCGCATACATTGAACCTGACTGGAAATGCCAGCTGTACAATTTCTATGCAGTCACGAACAATAACTGTTTGCAGCTTTCGCCACATATACATATATAGGCAATACAATTTAACAATAATTGATTGCGCGGGTGGTGGTAACAATTATTTATATGCTATATGCTAGAGATGAGAGCCGCATATTTAAAGTTGATTTCCATATATATTCAATGCGGTTTGATCTTCGATAGTCAAATTTCCGTCGTACTCTGATGATGATCATGGAAGGTCGAAACGCGTCAGTGCGTTGCGGCTGGCGGTTGTTTTGTTATGTTGTTGGACGACTGGTTGAATACAATGGGATTGGTGTTTACTTCAAGCTCGCAAACTTGATTTAAATAATTATTACCACCACCCGCGCAATCAATTATTGTAAAATTGTATTGCCTATATATGTATATGTGGCGAAAGCTGCAAACAGTGAATGTTCGTGACTGCATAGAAATTGTGCAGCCGACATTTCCAGTCAAGTTCAATGTATGCGAGACTGCTAGATTTGAGAGCCGCATATCTTAATTTGATTTCCATATATATTCAATGCGGTTTGATCCTCGATAGTCAGTTTGCCGCCGTACTCTGATGATCATGGAAGGTCGAAACGCATCAGTGCGTTGCGGCTGGCGTTAGTTTTGTTATGTTGTTCGACTACTGGTTAAATACAATGGAATTGGTGTTTACTTCAAGCTCGCAAACTTGATTTAAATAATTATCAGTTGTTGGTTCAACTAAAGGTTTCCGGAAAATAAAATGAATAAATCTTAAATATATGTAAGCAATCTCGAACAACCGCTTTACCCAAAAAAAATATTAAGATACTCCAAAACCAAAGCTAACTAGTCTTGATGATGACAATTCGAATTTACTTTGAACCATAATATGCTCCACTATGCACAATGCAGGTACTACTGTATGTAACTTTGTGGGCTCCCGTAGAAATAATCATTGTGTCTTTGTAGAATCTACGGAGATACTCAAAATTAGACACCGACTTTCTGCTAGCTCGGCTTACAATAATACACGGAAAGCTGAAATACGCTAACTTAAATACAGCTTAAAAGTCGATCTCGCAAACATTTGGACAAGACATGTCTAGGAGATGGAGGAAGTGTTCGCATAAGGTAATAGCCGTTGTTTGTTCCAACTTATTCGTACAACATTTCCGAGAAAATAAATTTACCAAAACTATAAATGAGAGCGACAACTCTCTAATAGCTGATACAATTATTCATCTTGATAAGTGTTAGATAGAAGTTAGAAATACTTAATGTAATCTTTTCTTAGACCTTGCAAAGCTGTAGATTCTTATTATTTGCTTCCGAGCATATTTAAGGATGGTTATAGCAGTTTCCTACTATATGGAATGAGGAGATCGTGCCACCCACTTTGAGTGAGTCGACCATTAATCCTCCCTTAAAAAAAGCCAATCGTAATTCGTGTGAAAACGATCGTGTTTAAATTTAACTCCAGTAGTTTCTGTCATTTGCTTCAATTACCTTACGCGATCATTGCGTTATGCGTGAGCTACATACTAAAGAAAAACGAGCCGGATTTCTGTCAGGACGAAGTTTTATAGATAAAATTTTTACCTTAAAGAAAGCTCTCGAAGAGCGACATGTATATTGTCATTGCACAATACCCGTCTTTCCTGAGTTAATCTATCGCAATGTTCTATTTGATATGCTGTTCAGATAGGTATGCCCGCGAAATTTGTAGATGCTAAACGCGCTATCTACACAAACATTTCAAATCACGTTTAGTTCCGAAACAAGTTACACACAACTTTTCTATCAGCAGTGCTGTTCGTCAGGGTTTTCCACTAGCCTCAACTTTGTTTATGAACAACACTCTTCCGTACGCTCAAAATGCAAGCGATATATTAGTCGATAAAGACTATGTAGACGATATTGCATTACTATCCGACAATCGAAATTCTGCTCAGGTAACCTTAAATTGATTTGCAGTCGTTATTATGCCTTCCAGAATGAAACTCGCCCTCTCTACATTTAAGATACTCATACAGGATTATCCACCATTCACTCCAACTCGGCGACTACAAAGTAAAGATCTGGACATAGTTGACTGGTTTACATACATTGGCAACTCTGTCAATAACTCATGCAATATATCTAACGAGGTAAGTATGAGAATCACGAAAGCTAGAGTAATCTTCTCTAACCTTTGCTATTTATATAGAAATGCGAGTATTTCACTCTGCTTTAAATTCTGTGTTTACGCTAGTTAGACTTGGCCCCTTATATTTGACGATTCTAGGCATTCGACCACCGTTGTTTGACGATTATACAACATGTATATTACCAACAACGATTAAAAAGACTATAATTTTCTGTATGTTGGTGAAACGGTATGAAAAAGATAACAAGGAACTGCATTTATGTATTTGAATATTACCAGATCTGATCTTGCACATTATTCAATGGAGGCAGAACACATGATTAAATGAAATAACGGCTGCAAAATTTCTATTTATTAGCCAACATGGAATTTTTGGTAGCCTTCACCAATGTATAAGTTCAACAGTTGGTCAATCATTTTATGCGCGGGTGATGATAACAGTTATTTATTTCACGTTTGGGGATTTGAGATGAACACTAATCTCATTGTTACTATATAGTTGCGAAATAGCAAAACGACTGTATACGAAGGTACTGAAGCATTCCAACTTTCTATGGTCATCATCATTGCACCACTGCCTACCACTTTAATCACAAAAAACTATAATGTCACCT
The DNA here is from genome assembly GCA_029291075.1 of Eudiplozoon nipponicum. Taxonomy (NCBI): domain Eukaryota; kingdom Metazoa; phylum Platyhelminthes; class Monogenea; order Mazocraeidea; family Diplozoidae; genus Eudiplozoon; species Eudiplozoon nipponicum. The sequence continues at coordinate 5,749 of JAQBSW010012755.1, forward strand.
TACACGAAAAATAGAACTTCATCGATTTTCTCCGTCCGACTTCTAACATTCTGGCGTTCACTTAAATCCTCGACAGGGTTCCTCACAACGAAATATGTCATTTCATTAATGCGCGACATAATAACTGTTTTAATGATGAAGATGATTTCCTGAATAGGCTCTCCTGAACCACAAACTTATCTAATATTCGTAACTTCTGATATTAATCCATTTCTCAAGGTCACGAGTTATATTGACGTTTCAAGTTGGCTTCCTTTCTTGCTCCCAGCATGTCATATACAGATTTCAAAAGCCTGTGTTCCATCACATTCACATATTTTAATTAAAAGCTATGCTTTTCCAAAACCAGTAATGGCTTAAATGTAATATCTATATCTTTGCGTTTAAGAAAACTATTAACAAGCACTTCTTTAATAAATACGTACGTGATAATACTGACTGAAAGCGAAACGTTCCTTTAAAACTAGTAATCTACCCTGTATCTGGCATGAATAATTACGTTAATAACACAGGAACTTCGCGGTGTAATCTCCGCTCAGATTGATCCAAGCTAGTGCACTTTGCTATCGATTGCTGTATGTGATATGAAAATGTCTCCACATATCCGGGTGTGAATGAAACAAATACACTTCAAATTAATAAAAAAAACCAATATCCTAAATGAGTTCAAAGAACTAAAACCAATAGCTAACATTTCAGAACGCAATGTAGCTCTGTTTCAATCTCACGACACCAACTAATATTAATTTACCCGATATCAATCAGGTATTAAAACATGATCACGCTACAAGACGAAATACACAATTTTCAACCCTTAAATAAAGATGTAATTGTAATATTTGAAAAAATCGCTAAGGTTTTTGAAAAAAATCTATAAATGAAATGGTTAAAAACTTGCTTACCTAAATCTTAGCACAAATATATTTTAAGCAACTTTAAATACCTCTCTCACAAACAATATGCAATCACACTAAACAGAATGTGATTTCTTTCGTTGCCTAACAAAGCTAGAGTTCAACAAGGTTCAAAATGATTGCCAGCTTTTTAAAACAGTTTCTCACTAAATAAATAACGTAATTCAGCATGGGAATATTTTAAAATATGCATATGGCACCATGTATACAATCAGCCCAATGAGTACGACACAAGCATTCTCTCTCTCATACTTTTTACTCCTTATGGTTAAATGACAGTGAAACATTAGTCACTTTTGACTTTTGTATGACTGGACATGATGATGTGATAATGATACCTAAGAAAAATCATTCCTCAAGAAGATGCGATAAAACGTTTAGGGATAACTATTATAAATATATAAAAATTAAATATGCGCAAAACAGCATATTATTATACCCAAAGCCAATCGTTTGATCAAATTTATACTCAGAAAAGCAAAGACTACCGAGCTGAGGCTTATTCAATTACAGATGTATAAGACCTATTCTCGATTACACAATCATTAAATTGAACCCTCCAAACAAATAACCGACTAACAAACTGAAATAACTCCAAACTTAATTCCAAATGCGATCATTCTCCAACATGCCTTCCTCAGAAAACCTCATTCAGATTACTCTACAGCTGACGTCGCTTAAGAAAGCAGCAATTACTTTACCATGGATAGAGTAACCATAAGAAATGCGGTTCGTTAAACGGAGGCATCTTCGGTGACGCTCCATCCGTTTGCCCTATTGTGCTGAGCACCTACCAATTTTTAGGATTCCCTATAACCACTAGCTCGTACGGCGAGTCCACAAAATACACTAACCAATCCAAGTCCTAACGCGTGGTCGCGGCCGTCCTCACCGCGTAACAACTCACACCAACGGACCCCCTGTGCATCGACGCAGCCCCTTGAGCCTTGCGTAAACGCCTTCGTCCCGCCTGAGAAGAGGGGGACTAAGAAAGTCAAGATTGATGATGTCCGACCCACTCTCATCATGAAATGCTCAATCACCCTTATCAGCCCTCGGTCGCTCTCCGTCCGCCGCCGCAAGTCTCCTGACTGTATTTCTTCCCCGGTCTAACCTTTTTTACTCTAGATCCCTCCCGACAATCATTATCAATTGAAGGTCACTCACACCCAAATTTAAACAACTGCTGGCATTTCTATATTTAAACGAGCTGGATATGTGCTTTCTTGTTGAAATGTGGTTGTCTCTTGTCATACACTGTGATGTTCTTTCACCTATCAACGGTTACACCTTTGTTGAAGCGACCGAGCTGTTGGTCGACGGGCTGATTTGGCTGCATATGTCTGATTCGCTCTCACGCTCAAACGTTTGACTACAACTAACTCACTGAGAATGAAATTCCTTTCAGTTCAGCTAGTTATTCTCGATAAAAGCTTATATGCTTTCGTTGTCTATAGGTCTTCGAAACTCTCAAAAACTGAAAACATTCGCGTATCCCAACTTCTGCTCACTATTTTTCTCGACTGTCAGATCAATACATCGTTGTGGGAGACCCTAACTTTCCTCTGGCTAACTGGCACACTTGAACATCAGAAAATCATCCACTGGTTTGGCTATTTGCTGAAAAATTACTGAATCACTTTGTGCAGTTTCCCACCCGAGGAAACGACCAACTCAACTGTGTCCTCTCCAACAAAGAAGTGGCTGACGTCCAAAACCTGGAGATCTTTCCTAATCTAGACAAATGCCAGATATCCTATCCTATTCCTTTTTTTATCTTCTACCCCGTGAGAGAACATTCAATCATTCATGCGAACCACTGATTAGGAATAGTTTATCCGACTGTGTGATGCCGTTGAGTGAAGAGATGTAATCCTCCCAGACAACCTCTCTTCGTGCTTTTCTCATGTACCTAACGTCCTATCCTCCCACTTTGCATCTGCCTCCTCTATTCATTACATACTCACGTCGAACAAGTTGCGCATTTTATTTAAAGCGCGCGATAACCCTTCACACAATTCTAGATTACGTACCTCGTCACTTGCTCGCGCTCTTGCACTTCGACGAAATGATGACCATATTAAGCAATTAATCAACAGACAAGCACTCGGCATCGAAAGAGGCATTCTGACATCTAACTCTCGTAAAAATTCACACTAATCAAAGACCAACTGTTATATAAATCCAAAATCACAATTATAAACTTCTCTGGTTCGGACGACTCTAGCCTTGCTGACGACTATCTGAATTATCTTATTCTTATTCCATTTCAACTCCAGCTGCTGAAATTCTCGATTACGGTGACACTCGGAATTTGCATTGACTCGAAGTTTCGCCAGCTATGGTCGTTTAAGCAATCAGAGACATCAAACCTAAACACTAATTTGATTTCTTATATAGGTGCTCTTCTTACATAAACTTATTCAGTTTCCTTAACCACTGTTGCTGTTCCATTTCCAAAGGCCATGAATGCAATCTTGTCTTTCTAGATATATTCAAGGCTTTCGATAAAATATCGTTCTCGGCAATAGAACTCATCTTACTGAGCAATGGTATTTTCGGTAGCATCTTTAAACTTAGCTGTTCCTACCTTCGAAACCGTTACACAACTGTAAAAGTCGGATGTAGTCCAACGAGATCAGCCCATATCTGATCTGGAGTCCCCTAGGTTTCACTAATTGGTCCTATACTTTTCAACCTAACAATCGCACAGATTCAGGTTTCTGAAAACCTATTCACGCCGTTCAAATATGCAGACGACATGGTAATAGTATTCAGTAATCCGACCTCGCCTAATCCATCTTCACCTCTAGTCATTCAGCTATTATCTTCGTTGCACTCTCATCTTAGAAGAATCGGTCTTAAGTTAAATCCGAATAAGACCCGTTTGATGATAGGTCGATGTCCGAGGAAAATTCTTCCTCGTCTTCTAACGAAGTTTTAAATTCGTTCAACTGGAGGCAGCAAATCCTGCGCACGGCATTGATAACCTGACTCTACACAAGCTTTACTCTAGTCGATTACCTAGTCAATTCAAATCTATTTCTCGTCAAGACGAACTAACACGAAGCTGCTGTAAGTACTTCCCTTTCACAACTTTCGTCAGTCGCTACGTTAAATATGTTGCTATTAATTATATCATTTAACTATACATATCCATACTTTTGAATTGTATTTTTACCCTTCCAAATTTTTGGCCAGATGACGTTTGTTGTCAATTTTTTTATTATTGACTTCAAATTACATGTTTTAATCAATTTTGTTTTTTTTAAGGTTAAACCATATTTTATTAGTCAACTAAATGGTTCTTTACACTGTACATTTATAAATATCTTTATTTACGTGCTTTAAAAAAGCAGTACGGAATAACACACAAACTGCATTCGTGAACAAATAAATTATCAAAAATAATTAATTACTGAAATTCAGTTGATCATTATAAATTTACGCCTTTCCTTACATTTATACTACTATACGATAACGAGAAATTTAGCCAAGCTTTTTATGTGTTCCACATAGTTATTTATAAGTTGATGATTATTCAAGCAGATAAATTCTTTCTTAATCATATTGTGCAATAGAACCATTACGCACGTTAAAACAATAAGAATTTGAGACATAAGTTATTTGTAAAGAAATTTGACTAATACAAAATGACAGGGCAGCAAGATAAATTAAATCTGAATATCACAAACAATTACCTGAAAAAGACAAAGCGGACTAATATCCGGAAGCCTATAAACACCAATATCGTTTACATTTTGACCTCCAGTTGCCATCAGTGTTTTAGAAGGGTTAAGCTGAATGGCATGAATGCCACAGTTTCGACCAGAATCGTTGGGACAGCTAAATAAGTTAATTAAATTTTTACTTTATATCGCCATTTAACAGAGGAATATCTAATGATGCACCGGTAGAGCAGTCTAGTACCGAAAGATGGTTACATTTAGTACCATAGATTATGCTGTCATTTGATAACCACTGACTAGCAAAAACCTTGTCACAATTCCTAAATTGTAATTTTCGGCGCTTCCAAAATGCTGGCACACGATCCGTAGCTTGCGGGGTAATACATTTAAAAGCAGTTGATCTTCTCTCTCTGGTTGTGAGATAGTCTAAAAATCCGACTGACCTATAACTATCATATATACATAAGACATACATCACAGAATTCATACAACCAAAGCAGGTAAACAACTAATAAATCAAGCGCGTTTCTCCTAAAAATTTGGCCTTGACACTTCGATGTCACAAGATTGTCTAAGAAATAATTAAAACAGCAGCTTCACAAACAGATCAAATAAAAGTTGACGCTATGCATCGCACATACTACGTGAAACAAAGATACATGTAGAATTATATGACTATGAAAAGGACTGTTGTTGTGAAGGAGGATATTTCCCCCGCCAAAATTAAATTGACAATAACTGATAAATTTAAACCACTCTTCGCGTGACTTGAAAACGAATTTTATTTATTGTCAGCGGCAAAAAAGGTGAAGAAGAATTTAGATCAGGGAACAAGTAATCCGGAACAAGTTACCATAAAGGGTATGTCAAATGATTCTAAAATCACAAAAAACTGAGTATCATTAATGAATAGAATAGAATAGAATAGAATATCTTTATTTGGATTCAAACCACACATATTCCATCAAATAATAAAATTGGAAATTGTACAATATATATTAAAAAAAATTATCACATCACAATAATTGTGCAATTAATCTCATGTAGATAGGTATATCCGACTAGTTGTACAATACAATATATCAATATCAGAAAGTTCGACTGAAAAGAATAATATATACATCATCAAATTAGGAACAATTAAGGTATAATTCGAGTGTAACATTATGCAAAAATTGAGAACCATGACTAGCAATTGATTGTATGTAATGTTAACTAATTTGAAGATATAGTGCATAACATTTCAATTATAATAATACAAAACTTGGAAATAAAAATCTCAAGAAAATCTGTTTCCGATAACAATTATCCTTGTCTTTTATTCAACCATGAGAAAGTATTATCATAATCAAAAGAATAAAACATATCAGCAGGATTGCAGACTTTTTCAAGTTCAGTAGATAAAGTTTTAAAAGACATCTTAGATGGAGACATTTCTCTAAGCCCCTTCGGCAATTGGTTATAAATTTTGTAGATTTTCGAGAAAGAGAATAACTTGCTCGCTACATTCCCCACCAAAGGAGGAGATATTGCCAAATGTCCAGATCTAGTTCCAACTTCATGACTCTTTCTTATCGGAGTCATATAGGCACCAGTCCACTGGTTCAAATGGAAAACTTTTATACAATAACACATCCTCCGAAACCACAGAGATTGCAATGACACAAACTGTAATCTAGAGGCGTATATAGTGCAAGAAATAGGACTAATATGTTTCACAACCTTTCTTTGTACAGTTTCTATCTTATTAGACAAACCCTTTTTTAATGGATTCCAAGTAGCGACAGCATATTCTAGTACCGGTCTAATCCATATTACATACATTTGAAGTTTTATATCATTTGATAAGATATTTCGATTTATTAGTGCCCATCTTTTCTTGGCACTGCCTACTATACTTTCAATATGTCTTCAGCAGAAGCTGTACATTGAATAGTTATGCCTAAATCCTTAATTTCTTGCATAAGTTTAATCTCAAACACATCATTAATAACAGCATCATGAAAATAAACATAATGAAAGTTTGTTCTGTCCCCTATTTTCAAAGCTTTCGTCTTTTTATTGTTTATTCTCAGCCCTAGTGTAAACAAATATTTACTCAAATCATACAAATCTAATGTCACATTATTTTTGGAGAATTCGACATTCTTTGGATCAATTGGGGAGATTATTTTCAAATCATCAGCGAATTTGCAAACTCGACCGTTAAGGATCTTAGTTTCCAAATGTGCAAACACAATTTTAAATAAAATTGGCCCCAAGCTGGTATCCCTGTGGAACTCCACTCGTTACTCGTTTCGATTTTGATATCAAATCGTTTACTTGAATACTCATTAGTCGATTATACAGATAGTATTTAAGTAATCTAAAAATATTCGGATCAATATTCAACAAATTAATCGCATTCAAAATAGCATCAAAAGATATAGAGTCAAAAGCTTTTGAGATATCTATAAATACAATTAATGTTTTGGACAGCGGACAGCTACGAACTATAGCTACGGTACCCAACAAACGAATTATATGGAAATGTAACGACACAAATCAATCGCCGACATATTGCGTAAATTAAATTCAAATTTATTTACGTTGCACCAATGAGAAAAAAGCAAATTGCCGTTTAACCACGTCTAACCACGTTTAACCAATAGTATGCAAGTACACATATTGCATGCTATTTAAGCACGGTAATTTACCATGCAAGTCAGTTGTGGCATTTGCCTTCTACCTGCTTCACGCGTGTGCGTTCTGTCGGCTGTCAATACGTGTGCGCTCTGTCGGCTGTCAATACCTACGCTGGTGATTTGATAGTTTCACCAACAAATAACTACATCCGTGACTCATCTTGTTGCGGGATACCGGAGAGACGAGCCAATTGAGTGCAGGACCTGCAGGACACCATCCACAACGCGATCACAGCTCAACCAGAGTCCACCAAAGGCTCTAGGACATCTTCAACTCTGAAGACTTCAAGCGAACGCATTACCAGGCCCTCTTAAGGGCCCCCATATCAGTAACTAATCTCTATTCAGAGCACCTTAACCGTGTTTGTAACGTCGTACGGCATTTACTTGAAGCCGGGGCGTTTACAAAATTGGCGACCGCGCCAGGATAATGATTATTGTTCTGATTTTTTTGGTATAAATAAAATTGACTTCCTTTTTCATCTATTTGGGATAAAAATCGATTAAGATTTGCGTTTTATCTACCGTGATCGTGGCCATCTGTGAATTTTTTTTGGGTATATACATATACATATTCGTGGTTTGTGTTGGGGGATATAATAATAGATTGACATTTGTGTTTTCTTTACCGTGATTGTGGTTTTCTGGGAAATCTGTTGGGATAATAATAACACATCGGCATCAAAGGCCAACGGGGCCTTTGTTCATCATTTCTACGTACAAAAGGGCACCGTACGTACTCAACAACTCAACTTCGGATTGTTGGAAACAGTGACTTCTTTGTTCTGCTCTTATCCAACCGTGGAAGCTGTTTGTGGGTAAGCGTTTCGTTAAAGTATATTTATATATTTTCATATTGCTTTTAATTTATGCTTTTAAGATCCCGTAAGATTGTTAAAATGTCAGGTCCAATTTTAGATATTGATGTTCCTGTTTGGGATGGAGATAGTGAGCTATTTTTTATGCGCGTAGACTCCGCTTTCTCCCCGTTTCCTGATTATGACAGTCATCAAAAACTGTCGAAGGTTTTTGCTAAACTACCTTCTGAATTGCAGCGACGGATTTATCCTAAGCTTGAGGCCATTAGGAAGCTACCTAATCCCATTTTGGGCCTACAAAACGAGGTAGAATCCTTGCTTGGACCCACGGAAACTAAGCAGATAATAAACAAATATGCGCAGTTAGATATGCCCCATAGAAATACTGAGGGAATTACGGAAACGTTGGTATAAAACCAACATTTCTGACCATGAGGCTAAGGTTGTTTTTATTAACAATCTTCCCCAAACATTAAAACTCTTTGCCAGACAGCTCCCCAACACTCTCTCTATAGATGACTTATCTGAGAGATGTGAGTTAGAATATAGGGTTTTGGAACCCAAAGTGAATCCATCATCCTTTTCTTCACCCCCGCAAGATGATAGAATCTCCTCTTTAGAGAGAACAGTGGCGAACATGGCCAAAGTTCTAGAAGGATTGGCCATTACCAAATCCGAGATAAATCAAGTGAATGCTCGACCAAAATTCGTTTCCAAGTCAAATTATAATGGTAGGCGGCGATCGAGATCTCCGCAATCCTTTAATAAATATGCTCCAAAGAACTGGTGTTATAACCACCAGAAGTTTTTTATGCTTGCCAAGTTTGTCTTTGTCGTTCCGAAGAATTTCCGAATGAGTGTCAATTTCCTACAGCTGACGGAGAGGACAACAGACCGCAGGCACAAGGGTGCATCAGTATCGGGAAACGTCTGGCGCAGGAAGTAGAAGACCGTACTTTCTGCACATCAACGGCATCAACGGCGCTACAGGGAAGAAGCTAACTACAATCCGACATCCCTGTCGACTCTTTTCGTCCACGCCGAATTTTTCACATAGAGAACCAAACAGACAATGCCGGTCGCAATCACCAGCCTACTTGTTTGCATGACCCGGCCAAACAGCCAAACGAACTTCTGCACCTTCTTGATTTCAAAACTGGCGAAGAGTACATCGTAGACACAGGTGCGGCAGTCTCAGTTCTCAAAGGTGATTCAATGGCCGAGATGTCGCTAGGCGTTCTTCTCGCAACAGCTACAGGCGAGCCCATACCAACTTATGGCTGCCAATACCGCACACTCAACATAGGTCTACGACGTGAATTTTCCCACAACTTCATCATTGCCAAGGTCTCACATAATATAATAGGCCTTGATTTCCTTCTAAAATTTCGGCTCATTGTTGATCTTGCCAATCAAAAGATCATCGACCCCTCCACCGGACTTGAACAAAGCTTTTGGACACTTGCCTCCGAGCGTTTGGAGTTACAGGTCATTCAGCCAACCCCAGTGCATCATTCAGCAGAGATATCAGCAGCTCTTCGAAAATACAAATCGCTTTTCGATCTTAACAAATCAGATCTACGAGTCTCCAACACGATGCATCATATCGTCACAGAAGGACAACCTATTGCACTCAAGAAGCGACCACTGGCTCCTGCTAAGCTGAAAGCTGCCCAAGAAGAATTCTCAAGGCTTTTGGAAGAGGGAATCATCAGACCATCGAAAAGTTCATGGGCGTCACCACTGCACTTAGTCTCAAAATCAAACGGATCGTACAGAGCCTGTGGAGACTACCGTAAGCTAAATTCAGTGACAAAATCTGATGCATATCCTATTCCAAATATCAACACATTACTTGAAAAACTCAACGGCAGCAATTTCTTCTCAGTGATTGACCTCAGACAAGCGTACCATCACATACCGGTAGCACCAGAGGATATCGAGAAAACTGCAGTCATCACTCCATTTGGCCTTTTTGAATATCTTTACATGCC
>JAQBSW010012756.1:0-15843 GCA_029291075.1 Eudiplozoon nipponicum
AATAACTTGCTCGCTACATTCCCCACCAAAGGAGGAGATATTGCCAAATGTCCAGATCTAGTTCCAACTTCATGACTCTTTCTTATCGGAGTCATATAGGCACCAGTCCACTGGTTCAAATGGAAAACTTTTATACAATAACACATCCTCCGAAACCACAGAGATTGCAATGACACAAACTGTAATCTAGAGGCGTATATAGTGCAAGAAATAGGACTAATATGTTTCACAACTTTTCTTTGTACAGCTTCTATCTTATTAGACAAACCCTTTTTTAATGGATTCCAGGTAGCGACAGCATATTCTAGTACCGGTCTAATCCATATTATATACATTTGAAGTTTTATATCATTTGATAAAATATTTCGATTTATTAGTGCCCATCTTTTCTTGGCACTGCCTACTATACTTTCAATATGTCTCTCAGCAGAAGCTGTACATTGAATAGTTATGCCTAAATCCTTAATTTCTTGCATAAGTTTAATCTCAAACACAGCATTAATAACAGCATCATGAAAATAAACATAATGAAAGTTTGTTCTGTTCCCTATTTTAAAGCTTTCGTCTTTTTATTGTTTATTCTCAGCCCTAGTGTAAACAAATATTTACTCAAATCATACAAATCTAAAGTCACGTTATTTTTGGAGAATTCGACATTCTTTGGATCAATTGGGAAGATTATTTTTAAATCATCAGCGAATTTGCAAACTCGACCGTTAAGGATCTTAGTTTCCAAATTTGCTAATACAATTTTAAATAAAATTGGCCCCAACCTTGATCCCTGTGGAACTCCACTCGTTACTCGTTTCGATTTTGATATCGAATCGTTTACTTGAATACTCATTCGTCGATTATATAGATAGTATTTAAGTAATCTAAAAATATTCGGATCAATATTCAACAAAATAATCGCATTCAAAATAGCATCAAAAGATATAGAGTCAAAAGCTTTTGAGATATCTATAAATACAATTAATGCATCTAGCTTATTCTCGTCTAATGTAATTACATGTTTCCACGTGGAAAGCATATTAGTAGTTGTCGATCTACCTTTCGTAAAGCCATGTTGACATAAGTCAAAATCAACCGGTAACATACGTTCTAAATGATCTAGTATCAATCGTTCTATTATCTTCAAATACGAAGGGATAATAGAGATTAATCTATAATCACTGGCGCACGTTGGCTTACTAACTTTTGGCAACGACTTAGCTACAATCGTTAATATATCGATTGGTAATTTCCCATCATTCAAAATTCTATTTATAAAGTTGCAGAGTGCATTCCTAAATGTTAAGGGTAATTGAATCAGATTATCAATCGAAATACCAAGGTGATCTTTTTGTTTTTTTGATTTGATTTTTAACATCAATTTTATCAATTCATCACTGTCAATAACAAGTCCTGGTTCCTGGCCTCCCAAAGGATCAGATAGTTCTATAAAATTTCTTTCATTCTGTGGATTGCATATCAAATTGCCAAATACTTCCTCCAATTCACAGAGAAATCCATACTCCGTTTTATCCACAGGTAGTATAAGCTTTAACTTTTCCTTGTATTTACTGTAATCTGTGAGGAGTTTAAATCCTAATCGAGGATTACTCTTCATTTTGGCCAAAATAATTCGTTCTGATCTTTGACGAATTATTAGCAGTGATGAATTAATTTCGTTATCAATGGAATCAAACCTCATTTGTTTAATACTATTAATAAGACTACACTTTATTATATTATCTCGTTTAATTCTTAGTTTACACAATTTCCTATTAATCCGTTTCGGTATAATGTCCGTAAACGTAGATGCCTGAAATAAAACAGATAATAACGATGAAACAGAAGAAACAAATTCATCAGTATTCAAGAAACAAAAACTCTCATAATCAATCAGTATGCTTAATTCTCTAAAGAAATTCCAGTTGATTCTGGAACAGTGCACGTGTGCATTTTCATAACATAGTTTCTGTGTTATAGCACTCAAGAATTTCCATTGTAAAATAATTTGTTTATGGTCCAATTCTTTGAAATAATTGACAACATCATAACTGTGCGATTTCACCATTTCAATTTCTAAATATACATGATCTAAGCATTGCGAACCTCTAGTTGATTCATTTATAATCTGCTTGAGATCATGGTTAGAAAAAAATTGGTTAATTCACAGTCCTGTAACTTATTAAAGTCACCTACCACTACATTATAGCCATGGCAGTCAAAGATAGATTGAAAAGAATTGGTAAATGTTTGATCATCAAATAAAGTAGCATACGGCGGTCTGTAAACCGCTGTTAAGATCAGATTATCAAATTGTATAGATAAGAAATCAATGATAGCATTATCATCACTAGTATGTAAAATTTTCGCCTTAAATACAGATTTACAATAAATGAGTACTCCTCCACCTCTTTTATCCAGCGATCTGTCCTTTCTGAATAAAGAATAGTGAGGAATATCAAATTCATGGTTTTTAATATCCTTGTTAAGCCAGGTTTCGGATAATATTATAAAATCGAAATCGTTACTTATTATAAAATTACACAGTAAAAAGTTCTTATTTTTAACACTTCGAAAGTTAGCATAAAATAGAGTAAATGTAGAAAGCGACTTATCTAAACAAGTGTCGACTTTTACTGATTCAACCTTGATGGCTTCTTTACTATTCTTTTCCCGGGCCTCGAGGCCATACTTCCTTTTCCCCCTCTGTCCACAACAGTTAATAACGATACGTCGTTTTTTGATGTTGCAGTCTCACTCGATTGATTCCGTTTAACAGCTTGATCAGACATTGGCGGTTTCCGTTCCTGATTGTTCTTTAACTTTTTTACTTTTGCCAACTTCCGTTGGAGGAACGTTTTGTCCCGTCCGATAAATATGCTGTGGAAGCTCAAATTCTCCTCTTTCTTTTTATTGATAGATTCTAATTGCATATTTGTTGGCCTATTTGATAATTTTACAATTACAGGCCTTGGACGATCAGCTCGTTTCCCCACCCTGTAGCATTTAGTAATAGCTGCATGCGTTTCTTCTTTTATTAAAGTATTTAATTTCTCGACGTCTTTCACATCGGCATTTTCATCTAGATTAAATAAAACTAATTGATCCTGTTTGCTATTACGTGCTGAAACTTCGTTTGCTAATATATTTAGCATTTCTTCACCAGATGATTTATCTTTAACTAGCATATCACCTTCCACAGTTAGATAAATTTATTAGTCAATAATAACAAGCTGGCCATAAATTTGTACTATTTAAATAGGAATATAAGTCAAAAGATTGCTTTATCATTTGGGTATGAGTCTGAAAAACAAATATGAAAGTAGTGTTCAAATATATCTTTTAAACTATTGACTAAAAAATATCGAGAACATTCGAAATCAATAGCATTATAAAATCACACACCTGTGTAGCTTCGATTGGTCTTTCAGTTTTATTTTCCTTCAAAATTCTGTGAATGGCAGCTTTGCATTTTTCTTGGTTCCTACAGGCAAGAATAACAGTTGCACCACGTTGACATAAACCACGTGTTGTTTCAAGACCAATGCCACAATTGGCTCCAGTCACAAGTGCAATCTTACCTAGCAAATCTGTATCTAGTTTGCATAATGCACCAGCAAAAAAATATTTCCTTAGAAAAAAGGAAACTATAATGATACAGAATATCACAGCTGGCACAATCATTTCTACTAACAGAGAATATTTATATATCTGTATTGATGGTGTAATATTTTCATTAATTTTATAGGAACAACAATATTATTTGCATAAACTGTATTATTGAAAAGCTAAATAATGATAGTAATGCAAAGCTCGTGCCCAAATATAAAAATATTGAAGTATGTCGAATCTCGACTATTTCATAGACGCAGGTCAAAGTAAACGAAATTGCAATTGTAATTGTAACGACACAAATCAATCGGTGACATATTGCGTAAATAAAATTCAAATCTATTTACGTTGCACCAATGAGAAAAAAGCAAATTGCCGTTTAACCACGTTAAACGACGTTTAACCAATAGTATGCAAGCACACATTGCATGCTATTTAAGCACGGTAATTTACCATGCAAGTCAGTTGTGACATTTGCATTCTACCTGCTTCGCGTATTTGCTCGATCGGCTGTCAGCGCATATTGCACTTTACCGGTTGTCAATCCCTACTCGTCTTGATGCGAGATACCAGAGAGACGAGCCAATTGAGTGCAGGACCTGCATGACACCATACACAACGCGATCACAGCTCAACCACGGGAGCCAACACTCAACCAGAGTCCACCCAAGGCTCTAGGACATCTTCACTTCGGAAGACTTCAAGCGAACGTATTACCTGGCCCTCTTAAGGGCCCCCATATCAGCAACTAATCTCTATTCAGAGCACCTTAACCGAGTTTGTAACGTCGTACGGCATTTACTTGAAGCCGGGGCGTTTACAAAATTGGCGACCGCGCCAGGATAGTGATTATTGTTCTGATTTTTTTAGTATAAATAAAATTGACTTCCTTTTTCATTTATTTGGGATAAATCGTGGTCATCTGTTGAATTTTTTTGGGTATATATATATATATATATTCGTGGTGTGTATTGGAGGATATAATAATAGATTGACATTTGTGCTTTCTTTACCGGATAAATCGACTAACACCCTGATCCTGGCTTTTCTAAAATTTTGTTGGGTATATATTCGTGAATTTGTGGTGTGAGCATTCAAAGGCTAACGAGGCCTCTGTTCGTCTTCCCTAAAGGAAAATTTCAAATTTTGGAAGCAGTGTGTTATTCTTGCTGTTGAAAATAATAATTCATTGGCAACGGGCCCTTGTTTGTCTTCCCTACGGGACAATTTCAATTTTTGGAAGGAGTGACGCTGTTCTGTGTTGAAATAATAATACATTGTCATCAAAGGCCATCGGGGCCTCTGTTCGTTTTTTCCTTTTGTACTGGACAATATCAAGCAACAGTGGAAGCTGTTTGTGGGTAAGCGTTTCGTTATATATTTATACATTTATATATACATTTTCATATTGCTTATAAATTTATGCTTTTAAGATCCCGTAAGATTGTTAAAATGTCAGGTCCAATTTTAGATATTGATGTTCCTGTTTGGGATGGAGATAGTGAGCTATTCTTTATGCGCGTAGACTCCGCTTTCTCCCCGTTTCCTGATTATGACAGTCATCAAAAACTGTCAAAGGTTTTTGCTAAACTACCTTCTGAATTGCAGCGACGGATTTATCCTAAGCTTGAGGCCATTAGGAAGCTACCTAATCCCATTTTTGGCCTACAAAACGAGGTAGAATCCTTGCTTGGACCCACTGAAACTGAGCAGATAATAAACAAATATGCGCAGTTAGATATGCCAAATCTTGGCCCCATAGAAATACTGAGGGAATTACGGAAACGTTGGTATAAAACCAACATTTCTGACCATGAGGCTAAGGTTGTTTTTATTAACAATCTTCCCCAAACATTAAAACTCTTTGCCAGACAGCTCCCCAACACTCTCTCTATAGATGACTTATCTGAGAGATGTGAGTTAGAATATAGGGTTTTGGAACCCAAAGTGAATCCATTATCCTTTTCTTCACCCCCGCAAGATGATAGAATCTCCTCCTTAGAGAGAACAGTGGCGAACATGGCCAAACTTCTAGAAGGACTGGCCATTACCAAATCGGAGATAAATCATGTGAATGCTCGACCAAAATTCGTTTCCAAGTCAAATTATAATGGTAGGCGGCGATCGAGATCTCCGCAATCATTTAATAAATATGCCCCAAAGAACTGGTGTTATAACCACCAGAAGTTTTTTATGCTTGCCAAGTTTGTCTTTGTCGTTCCGAAGAATTTCCGAATGAGTGTCAATTTCCACAGCTGACGGAAAGGACAACAGACCGCAGGTACAAGGGTGCATCAGCATCGGGAAACGTCTGGCGCAGGAAGTAGAAGACCGTACTTTCTGCACATCAACAGCATCAACGGCGCGACAGGGAAGAAGCCAACTACAATCCGACATCCCTGTCGACTCTTTTCGTCCACGACGAATTTTTCACATAGAGAACCGAACAGACAATGCCGGTTGCAATCACCAGCCTACTTGTTTGCATGACCCGGCCAAACAGCCAAACGAACTTCTGCACCTTCTTGATTTCAAAACTGGCGAAGAGTACATCGTAGACACAGGTGCGGCAGTCTCAGTTCTCAAAGGTGATTCAATGGCCGAGATGTCGCTAGGCGTTCTTCTCGCAACAGCTACAGGCGAGCCCATACCAACTTATGGCTGCCAATACCGCACACTCAACATAGGTCTACGACGTGAATTTTCCCACAACTTCATCATTGCCAAGGTCTCACATAATATAATAGGCCTTGATTTCCTTCTAAAATTTCGGCTCATTGTTGATCTTGCCAATCAAAAGATCATCGACCCCTCCACCGGACTTGAACAAAGCTTTTGGACACTTGCCTCCGAGCGTTTGGAGTTACAGGTCATTCAGCCAACCCCAGTGCATCATTCAGCAGAGATATCAGCAGCTCTTCGAAAATACAAATCGCTTTTTGATCTTAACAAATCCGATCTGCGAGTCTCCAACACGATGCATCATATCGTCACAGAAGGACAACCTATTGCACTAAAGAAGCGACCACTGGCTCCTGCTAAGCTGAAAGCTGCCCAAGAAGAATTCTCAAGGCTTTTGGAAGAGGGAATCATCAGACCATCGAAAAGTTCATGGGCGTCACCACTGCACTTAGTCTCAAAATCAAACGGATCGTACAGAGCCTGTGGAGACTACCGTAAGCTAAATTCAGTGACAAAATCTGATGCATATCCTATTCCAAATATCAACACGTTACTTGAAAAACTCAACGGCAGCAATTTCTTCTCAGTGATTGACCTCAGACAAGCGTACCATCACATACCGGTAGCACCAGAGGATATCGAGAAAACTGCAGTCATCACTCCATTTGGCCTTTTTGAATATCTTTACATGCCTTTTGGACTTAAGTGTGCTACTCAGACATTTCAAAGATTCATAGACAACATACTTCGCGACGACTCTGCTTATTGTATGTCATATCTCGATGACATTATGGTATTCAGTCCAGATCTAGAATCTCATGCGAAACATCTACGAAATGTCCTTTCACGCTTATCCAACCACGGACTCAAGATCAACTGTGACAAGACGCAGATTGCAACTTCATCCGTCGACTTCTTAGGGCATCGTATCACGGCCCAAGGTATTCAACCGTTGCCGTCAAAGACGAATTCAATCAAGAATATCAAGTCACCAAAGACTTTGAGCGATTTGCAGAAAATCCTGGGAGTACTAAACTATTATCGCAAGTTTCTTCCAGGCCTTTCAAAACAACTTTATCCTTTGTGCAGGCACCTGCGGAACCGAAAAGGACTGAGCAAGAATTCCATCATTGCTTGGTCATCCGAAGACGAGGAATTACTTCGACTTGCCATCAACTCGTTAGCAAATGCCACAATGCTAACGCATCCAGATTTCGAAAAGCCATTTCTACTCACGACAGATGCTTCTGAATTCGCTATTGGAGCCACTTTGGAACAAGAGATCGACGGAGTTCGGAAGCCTATCAGTTTCTACTCGCGTACTCTCCAACCAGTAGAAACGAGGTACGACACTTTCGGCCGAGAACTTCTCGCCATCCACGACGCAGTGCGCCATTTTATCAGCATCATTGGCAGTAGCAGATTTGTTGTTTTCACAGATCACGCACCACTAGTTAGCGCACTTCGAAACGCAACTTCATCTATCGCCAAGTACCCTGCCAGAGTGGAAAGACAGCTTTCTCGTCTAAGCGAATGGCAATTTGACGTCTTTCACGTGAAGGGCAAACAGAACTTCATTGCAGATGCCCTGTCTAGGCCAGACGTCTCTCTACAACCACCTTCGCCGTCACCATTCACTGTCAACTCCGTGGCACTCAGTGAACCTGCACTAACGCCAACTCTCCTGCGAACTGAACAACGCGGTGACATTCACATTCAAAGATCAATAGCCCGTCACCCAACCAAGTTCATATGCCGTCTGTGGGAAGGCTTACCAATTGTTTACTTCACGGGTACGCAGCCCAACAAGCCAGTTCTGCCGACCAGCCTTCAGAGGAAGGTTTTCGATTCAATTCACTCAATTTCTCACCCAGGAAGCCAAGCGACTGTCCGACTTCTTACAGATCGTTTCTGGGGTCATAGACTTAGGCAGAATGTTAAACGATGGGTCTCAGAGTGTGCAATTTGTCAGAAAAACAAGATCACACGACACACTCGTTCTAGGTTGCAACATTTTCGGTCTACTTCTCGCCTAGCCATCGTCCACATCGACATAGTTCATCTGACAAAGGTTCAAGGTTTCAGCTACCTTCTAACTATGATCGATAGATTTACACGGTGGCCTGCGGCATTACCTCTTGGCACCATTTCTGCAGACGAAGTAACTAACGGTTTTATCTCTGCATGGATATCCAATTACGGTGTTCCCAATGAGGTCATCACGGACAGAGGCACTTGTTTCTCATCTGATCGTTTCAAAACCACCTTGCGGTACATGGGATGCATCTTACGCCAGACGACTGCCTACCATCCCCAAGCTAATGGCATGGTAGAGAGAATGCATAGGGAACTCAAAGCAGCTTTAGCATCCTCGTCCATTAATGGCAACTGGGTCGATGCACTACCTTTAGTTCTGCTGGCCATGCGTTCTCGTACTCGAGAATCCATTAAAACGTCTGCGTCACAACTCTTGTATGGCATGGATCTACGCCTGCCTAGTCAGCTCCCACGTCTACTACCGGCACAAGATGACCCACAAAACGAAGCTACCCGCCTTCGACTTCATTTCGGTAACATGTCCGAACAGCAGCCGAGACACACGCCTCGTCCAGTCTTCGTTCACCCACAGCTCCACAGCTGCAAGAGAGTACTCGTTCGCAACAATACTGCTGTTGCACCACTACAACCCAAGTATCGCGGTCCTTACCCGATTTTACTAAAACAGCCAAAATACTTCATCATTATGCAAGGCGCTACACCGACATCAGTAAGCATAGACAGGTTAAAACCGTTTATCGAACCACCTGATCCTGAGAGCGTTCAACCTTCTACACACGTCTCAGGCTCCGTCTGCCCACAATCTCAACCTGCTTTGTATAACGCGTAATTAATTTTTTTTTAAACATTAACATTTAACTATAAAATTTTTTTTAAACTTTACGTTAATTTTTAGTATTTGTCTCACGTGGCATAACCACCTGTTCTTAGCTAACAATTGTGTAGCATTTTTGAACAGTTCTTTGGTATTATGCCACCTCTGAGGCAATGTTCGTATACATTTTTTTATGCAATTACCTTTGATTTTAATGTATATATATTTCACATTATAATGTACTTCTCACACATGACATTACACTGCCCATTTTGGTATGACCAGCTACTTAGTTGCTAACGTTTTCGTGTAGCAACACTAAGTAGTGATCAGCTTCATATCATGGTACAGGCCACTTTCAATGCATATCTCAACTTTATCCATTTCACAAAGACCACTACAAATGCCATGACCACAACGTCGAGCACTTTAGCTCCTTTGGTCGTATACAAACACTGACAACGATCCAACCTGCTTAGGTTTTTATCTTAAACCTGGCAAATTCAGAGGCGATTTACCTCGAAATCTTCACGCTGCGGCTCCAAAAACTTACACTGCTCTATTTTGCCTCACGTGCTATGACCGTCCACTAGAGCTAACAATTTGTGTAGCAATTCCTAGTGGTTACCTGGCATCATATCATTGTTGAAGCAACCAACAAGCATATTTAAGCCCAGCACTTATGGTTCATCATATTTTTCCTTAACTTGGTTCGAACTCTGTCATGCATTTCTTATCTAGCCTCGCAGAGAGGAATATTTTTTCTTTTTTTTTCAGAGAGGAAAGTGTTGTAACGACACAAATCAATCGGTGACATATTGCGTAAATAAAATTCAAATCTATTTACGTTGCACCAATGAGAAAAAAGCAAATTGCCGTTTAACCACGTTAAACGACGTT
Source organism: Eudiplozoon nipponicum (assembly GCA_029291075.1). Classification (NCBI taxonomy): domain Eukaryota; kingdom Metazoa; phylum Platyhelminthes; class Monogenea; order Mazocraeidea; family Diplozoidae; genus Eudiplozoon; species Eudiplozoon nipponicum. Next base: position 10,058 of record JAQBSW010012756.1, read on the forward strand.
TAACCAATAGTATGCAAGCACACATTGCATGCTATTTAAGCACGGTAATTTACCATGCAAGTCAGTTGTGACATTTGCATTCTACCTGCTTCACGTTTCTGCTTGATCGGCTGTCAGCGCATATTGCACTTTACCGGTTGTCAATCCCTACTCGTCTTGATGCGAGATACCAGAGAGACGAGCCAATTGAGTGCAGGACCTGCATGACACCATACACAACGCGATCACAGCTCAACCACTGGAGCCACAGCTCAACCAGAGTCCACCCAAGGCTCTAGGACATCTTCACTTCGGAAGACTTCCAGCGAACGTATTACCTGGCCCTCTTAAGGGCCCCCATATCAGCAACTAATCTCTATTCAGAGCACCTTAACCGAGTTTGTAACGTCGTACGGCATTTACTTGAAGCCGGGGCGTTTACAGTATTGTAACGACACAAATCAATCGCCGACATATTGCGTAAATTAAATTCAAATTTATTTACGTTGCACCAATGAGGAAAAAGCAAATTGCCGTTTAACCACGTCTAACCACGTTTAACCAATAGTATGCAAGTACACATATTGCATGCTATTTAAGCACGGTAATTTACCATGCAAGTCAGTTGTGGCATTTGCCTTCTACCTGCTTCACGCGTGTGCGTTCTGTCGGTTGTCAATACGTGTGCGCTCTGTCGGCTGTCAATACCTACTCATCCTGTTGCGGGATACCGGAGAGACGAGCCAATTGAGTGCAGGACCTGCAGGACACCATCCACAACGCGATCACAGCTCAACCACGGGAGCAACAAATCAACCAGAGTCCACCCAAGGCTCTAGGACATCTTCAACGCTGAAGACTTCAAGAGAACGCATTACCCGGCCCTCTTAAGGGCCCCATATCAGTAACTAATCTCTATTCAGAGCACCTTAACCGAGTTTGTAACGTCGTACGGCATTTACTTGAAGCCGGGGCGTTTACAAAATTGGCGACCGCGCCAGGATATTGATTATTTATCTGATTTTTTTTTGGGTATAAATAAATTGACTTTCTTCTTCATTTGTTTGGGATAAATCGACTAACATTTGCGTTTTCTTTACCCTGATCCTGGTTTTTCTGGGAATTTTGTTGGGCATATATTCGTGAATTTGTGGTGAGCATAATAATAATTCATTGGCACTAAAGGCCAACGGGGCCTCTGTTCGTCTTCCCTAAAGGAAAATTTCAAATTTTGGAAGCAGTGTGTTATTCTTGCTGTTGAAAATAATAATTCATTGGCACTAAAAGGCCAACAGGGCCTCTGTTCGTATTCCCTAAAGGAAAATTTCAAATTTTGGAAGCAGTGTGTTATTCTTGCTGTTGAAAATAATAATTCATTGGCACTAAAGGCCAACGGGGCCTCTGTTCGTCTTCCCTACAGGACAATTTCAATTTTTGGAAGGAGTGACGCTGTTCTGTGTTGAAATAATAATACATTGTCATCAAAGGCCATCGGGGCCTCTGTTCGTTTTTTCCTTTTGTACTGGACAATATCAAGCAACAGTGGAAGCTGTTTGTGGGTAAGCGTTTCGTTATATATTTATACATTTATATATACATTTTCATATTGCTTATAAATTTATGCTTTTAAGATCCCGTAAGATTGTTAAAATGTCAGGTCCAATTTTAGATATTGATGTTCCTGTTTGGGATGGAGATAGTGAGTTATTTTTTATGCGCGTAGACTCCGCTTTCTCCCCGTTTCCTGATTATGACAGTCATCAAAAACTGTCAAAGGTTTTTGCTAAACTACCTTCTGAATTGCAGCGACGGATTTATCCTAAGCTTGAGGCCATTAGGAAGCTACCTAATCCCATTTTGGGCCTACAAAACGAGGTAGAATCCTTGCTTGGACCCACGGAAACTGAGCAGATAATAAACAAATATGCGCAGTTAGATATGCCAAATCTTGGCCCCATAGAAATACTGAGGGAATTACGGAAACGTTGGTATAAAACCAACATTTCTGACCATGAGGCTAAGGTTGTTTTTATTAACAATCTTCCCCAAACATTAAAACTCTTTGCCAGACAGCTCCCCAACACTCTCTCTATAGATGACTTATCTGAGAGATGTGAGTTAGAATATAGGGTTTTGGAACCCAAAGTGAATCCATCATCCTTTTCTTCACCCCCGCAAGATGATAGAATCTCCTCCTTAGAGAGAACAGTGGCGAACATGGCCAAAGTTCTAGAAGGATTGGCCATTACCAAATCGGAGATAAATCATGTGAATGCTCGACCAAAATTCGTTTCCAAGTCAAATTATAATGGTAGGCGGCGATCGAGATCTCCGCAATCATTTAATAAATATGCTCCAAAGAACTGGTGTTATAACCACCAGAAGTTTTTTATGCTTGCCAAGTTTGTCTTTGTCGTTCCGAAGAATTTCCGAATGAGTGTCAATTTCCACAGCTGACGGAGAGGACAACAGACCGCAGGCACAAGGGTGCATCAGTATCGGGAAACGTCTGGCGCAGGAAGTAGAAGACCGTACTTTCTGCACATCAACGGCATCAACGGCGCTACAGGGAAGAAGCCAACTACAATCCGACATCCCTGTCGACTCTTTTCGTCCACGCCGAATTTTTCACATAGAGAACCAAACAGACAATGCCGGTCGCTATCACCAGCCTACTTGTTTGCATGACCCGGCCAAACAGCCAAACGAACTTCTGCACCTTCTTGATTTCAAAACTGGCGAAGAGTACATCGTAGACACAGGTGCGGCAGTCTCAGTTCTCAAAGGTGATTCAATGGCCGAGATGTCGCTAGGCGTTCTTCTCGCAACAGCTACAGGCGAGCCCATACCAACTTATGGCTGCCAATACCGCACACTCAACATAGGTCCACGACGTGAATTTTCCCACAACTTCATCATTGCCAAGGTCTCACATAATATAATAGGCCTTGATTTCCTTCTAAAATTTCGGCTCATTGTTGATCTTGCCAATCAAAAGATCATCGACCCCTCCACCGGACTTGAACAAAGCTTTTGGACACTTGCCTCCGAGCGTTTGGAGTTACAGGTCATTCAACCAACCCCAGTGCATCATTCAGCAGAGATATCAGCAGCTCTTCGAAAATACAAATCGCTTTTCGATCTTAACAAGTCCGATCTACGAGTCTCCAACACGATGCATCATATCGTCACAGAAGGACAACCTATTGCACTCAAGAAGCGACCACTGGCTCCTGCTAAGCTGAAAGCTGCACAAGAAGAATTCTCAAGGCTTTTGGAAGAGGGAATCATCAGACCATCGAAAAGTTCATGGGCGTCACCACTGCACTTAGTCTCAAAATCAAACGGATCGTACAGAGCCTGTGGAGACTACCGTAAGCTAAATTCAGTGACAAAATCTGATGCATATCCTATTCCAAATATCAACACATTACTTGAAAAACTCAACGGCAGCAATTTCTTCTCAGTAATTGACCTTAGACAAGCCTACCATCACATCCCGGTAGCACCAGAGGATATCGAGAAAACTGCTGTCATCACTCCATTTGGCCTTTTCGAATACCTTTACATGCCTTTTGGACTTAAGTGTGCTACACAGACATTTCAAAGATTCATAGACAACATACTTCGCGACGACTCTGCTTATTGTATGTCATACCTAGATGACATTATGGTATTCAGTCCAGATCTAGAATCTCATGCGAAACATCTACGAAATGTCCTCTCGCGCTTATCCAACCACGGACTCAAGATCAACTGTGACAAGACGCAGATTGCAACTTCATCCGTCGACTTCTTAGGGCATCGTATCACGGCCCAAGGTATTCAACCGTTGCCGTCAAAGACGAATTCAATCAAGAATATCAAGTCACCAAGGACTTTGAGCGATTTGCAGAAAATCCTGGGAGTACTAAACTATTATCGCAAGTTCCTTCCAGGCCTTTCAAAACAACTTTATCCTTTGTGCAGGCACCTGCGGAACCGAAAAGGACTTAGCAAGAATTCCATCATTGCTTGGTCATCCGAAGACGAGGAATTACTTCGACTTGCCATCAACTCGTTAGCAAATGCCACAATGCTAACGCATCCAGATTTCGAAAAGCCATTTCTACTCACGACAGATGCTTCTGAATTCGCTATTGGAGCCACTTTGGAACAAGAGATCGACGGAGTTCGGAAGCCTATCAGTTTCTACTCGCGTACTCTCCAACCAGTAGAAACGAGGTACGACACTTTCGGCCGAGAACTTCTCGCCATCCACGACGCAGTGCGCCATTTTATCAGCATCATTGGCAGTAGCAGATTTGTTGTTTTCACAGATCATGCACCACTAGTTAGCGCACTTCGAAACGCAACTTCATCTATCGCCAAGTACCCTGCCAGAGTGGAAAGACAGCTTTCTCGTCTAAGCGAATGGCAATTTGACGTCTTTCACGTCAAGGGCAAACAGAACTTCATTGCAGATGCCCTGTCCAGGCCAGACGTCTCTCTACAACCACCTTCGCCGTCACCATTCACTGTCAACTCCGTGGCACTCAGTGAACCTGCACTAACGCCAACTCTCCTGCGAACTGAACAACGCGGTGACATTCACATTCAAAGATCAATAGCCCGTCACCCAACCAAGTTCATATGCCGTCTGTGGGAAGGCTTACCAATTGTTTACTTCACGGGTACGCAGCCCAACAAGCCAGTTCTGCCGACCAGCCTTCAGAGAAAGGTTTTCGATTCAATTCACTCAATTTCTCACCCAGGAAGCCAAGCGACTGTCCGACTTCTTACAGATCGTTTCTGGGGTCACAGACTTAGGCAGAATGTTAAACGATGGGTCTCAGAGTGTGCTATTTGTCAGAAAAACAAGATCACACGACACACTCGTTCTAAGTTGCAGCATTTTCGGTCTACTTCTCGCCTAGCCATCGTCCACATCGACATAGTTCATCTGACAAAGGTTCAAGGTTTCAGCTACCTTCTAACTATGATCGATAGATTTACACGGTGGCCTGCGGCATTACCTCTTGGCACCATTTCTGCAGACGAAGTAACTAACGGTTTTATCTCTGCATGGATATCCAATTATGGTGTTCCCAATGAGGTCATCACGGACAGAGGCACTTGCTTCTCATCTGATCGTTTCAAAACCACCTTGCGGTACATGGGATGCATCTTACGCCAGACGACTGCCTACCATCCCCAAGCTAATGGCATGGTAGAGAGAATGCATAGGGAACTCAAAGCAGCTTTAGCATCCTCGTCCATTAATGGCAACTGGGTCGATGCACTACCTTTAGTTCTGCTGGCCATGCGTTCCCGTACTCGTGAATCCATTAAAACGTCTGCGTCACAACTCTTGTATGGCATGGATCTACGCCTGCCTAGTCAGCTCCCACGTCTACTACCGGCACAAGATGACCCACAAGACGAAGCTACCCGCCTTCGACTTCATTTCGGTAACATGTCCGAACAGCAGCCGAGACACACGCCTCGTCCAGTCTTCGTTCACCCACAGCTCCACAGCTGCAAGAGAGTACTCGTTCGCAACAATAATGCTGTTGCACCACTACAACCCAAGTATCGCGGTCCTTACCCGATTTTACTAAGACAGCCAAAATACTTCATCATTATGCAAGGCGCTACACCGACATCAGTAAGCATAGACAGGTTGAAACCGTTTATCGAACCACCTGATCCTGAGAGCGTTCAACCTTCTACACACGTCTCAGGCTCCGTCTGCCCACAATCTCAATAACCTGCTTTGTATAACGCGTAATTAATTTTTTTTAAACATTAACATTTAACTATAAAAT